>CAUYON010023936.1:0-23295 GCA_963573935.1 Arctocebus calabarensis | reverse complement strand
GAGGTAGTGGGGAGTTTTCCGGGGGCTGGGGCAGTGGGGAATTGTCGAGGGGCTGGGGCAGTGGGGAGTTGTCTAGGGGCTGAGGTAGTGGGAAGCTGTCCGGAGGCTGGGGCAGTAGGGAGCTGTTCAGGGGCTGGGGCAGTGGGGAGCTGTCTAGGGACTGGGGCAGTGGGGAGTTTTCCGGGGGCTGGGGCAGTGGGGAGCTGTCCAGGGGCTGGGGCAGTAGGGAGCTGTTCAGGGGCTGGGGCAGTAGGGAGCTGTCTAGGGGCTGGGGCAGTGGGGAGCTGTTCAGGGGCTGAGGTAGTGGGAAGCTGTCCGGGGGCTGTCCAGGGCTGGCATCCCACAGAGAGTGACCCCAGGCAAGCACTCTGGGTCCTCAACACAGCTCTCATCCATCCTGAGGTGTGTACAGCTGCAAGGGGGCCATGGGGGCTGTAGCCATCCACTGAGGGTCAGACCCCACTGGGCCAGGCCTTCTGGCCGTGTGGCCAGGCCAGCAGCCCTTCCAGTATTTTACCAGCCTCAAGCTATTTCGCCATTCATCACAGGTCTCAGAGTCTCCAAGTAACATTTACAAGGAAGGAAAAATTATTTTGGACAAGGTTTTTAGAAGGTCAATATCATTTATTTTATTCCTTCTAAATTAGCCCTCTCAGCTGAAAACCTTCAGCAAGGACTTTGGGCATATTCTGGGGGCTGTGTGGCAGTGTGCTAGGATGGAGGTTCCATGGCCACCCTCTCCACCTCAGACACACAGGTGCTCTGTGCCCCATCTGCACCCCAGACACGTGGGTGCTCTGTGCCCCCCCTCCACCCCCAGATGAGTAGATATTCTCTACCCCCCTACTCCACCCACTCATGAGCAGATGTTCTTTGGCCCCTCACCTCTACTCTTTGTACCCATTCCCATACCTGTGGGCTCCAACATAGATGCCAGGGCCTGGTGTGGACAATGAACTTGTGGGCAGCCCCTGTGAGGTTGACAGGTCCCTGTGGCATTGCCGTCTCTGATGGCCATTTCCCATGACCTTGGGCCCTGGCTTTAGCCACTTGCCCCTCAGCTCCTAATCTCAGTGGTAACACCTTGGCCATTTCTGAGTGCGCCCTGGATCTCTCCAATAGCTGTACCGGGCAGGTCTGGCCTCTGTTCTCATATTCAGAGGTGGGTGGACGAGGACAGAGCTCCCTGGACTGCCAGCAGACTCAAGCCTGTGGCCAAGAGACCAGCATCCACTCTGCACTTAGTAGCTCCCGGGGCCCTTACAACCCATGTGACCTTGGCCTTGCAGGGCAGAGGTCTTCCTTAGGCTCAGCATGGAAACAGCCCCCTCTTCCTCTGGATGGGACTTGTCCCCCTGTGGGTCCTGTGTGGCCAGTTTACTGAATTCACACAGTCTGCTCATAACTATTTCTAGAGCAGAAGCCATCCTGGTCCTCTGTCTTCCATTTATCCTCCTGGCTGGTGGTTAAGGCTGGGCAATGTCCTCAGCCCCAGACAGTGGGCCTGTGGCCACTCCCAGTCCTATATCACCAATGAGCTTTGCCTGTCCCCTCGGTGAACTCTACAGGAGCTTGAGTCCCCCCAAGGGGGCTCATTCTAGAAAGATGATGCCCAAACACAGTGGGTGGCAGACCACAGCCTGTCCAGGGTCAGGTGAGAAGCCAAAGAGATGCCGCCAGACGCGGTGAGGCTGGGCAGAAGGGGTCTCCTCCAGAAGCTTCCTTGGGAAAACTGAGTGGAGCAGTGGGCTCAAAGCAGGTGCCAGGACCTTCTGTGGTCAGGGTCCCCAGGCATACTTCAGAGAAGACACAGCCCTATGCTGCTCCACAACACTCTACCTCAAAGAGTGGCAGAGGCTGCTGTGCCCAGAAACTCAGGGCAGTGGCCTAAGATGCCCCTTGGGGTGATGACATGAACCCCACACTGACCGTCCAGGATGCAAAACCTCCACAGACCTCCCCCATAAGTCCCAGACAAGGCCATGAGAACTCAGGGCATCTCGCCGACTGGGGCAAGACTGCAAAGGCCAGTGGGAGAAGACCATGGCCAGCCGCCACTATCCGAATGAGGACCCCGAGTCACAGGGTCAGAACTCCTGGTCAGAGTGGCGAGGGCAACCCACCCCTCTAGCAGCCCAGCTTTCTTGTGGCAGAGGAGGGATCAGAGTTGTGACCTTGTGCTGCCCTCCCTGGTATGGCTGGCAGGGTGTACTCTGCCTCTGTGTGCAAGGTGCTGTGGCCCAGTGTGGCTGCCAGCTCCACAGAGAAGGCCAGCTGACCCTGCTGCCCAGCCCTGAGTTGCTGGACCCTGGGGAGCCAGAGGACCAGAGGACACAGTCAGTGAGGCCCTTGGGCTCCATGGGGACAGCTGGCCAAGGTCACAGGCATCTACCAGGCTGTGGCCACACTCCCACCATTTAAGGATGATCCGGTGAATTCCCGCCCAGAGGCAGGGAAACTCCTCTGCTCCTCCCAGAGGCGGGAGCCTCTATTCTGGGGCAGGGCATCGCCTCAGGGTGGCCCTGCCAGCAGCGAGATCCACCACAGCGAGTGACTGTGTTGGAGCAGCTCAGACACCACCCTGAAACTGGAAACTGGGATGGGGTTCCCTTAAGGTGGAAGTCACAGCCCCCACACCCAGGATCTGGGGAACTGCCCTGTCTGCCCTGGGGAGTGCATCTCTCCAAATTTTGAAGAAGATTTGTGGGGAGGGCCTTGGGCTATCCCAGCACCTCCCCCACCACTCTCCACGAGGGAAGGCTAGTGGTCAGCATGGTCCAGGCCGGACATGGGTGGTGTTTCCAAGGCCCCAGAAGGACCTGGGTGCTCTGGACAGAGCGAGGTGTGACAGCTCTGCCGTCGTGCTGCCCTGGGCTGCAGATGTCCTCCTCTGGAGCCCTGTGGATGGGTGGGGGCTCAGAGAGGCAGAGGGGCGCAGCCAAGGCAGGGTAGGAGGGGCTTGAGAGGTGGAGAGGACAGGCCAACCCCAGAGGAGCCAAAACTTGGGGTCTAATTACTGTCAAACCCCATGGAAATGGCTTGGCGGGCTAAGGCGCCAGCCATGTAAACCTGAGCTGGCGGGTTCGAATCCATCCTGGGCCTGCCAACCAACAACGACGGCTGCAACCCAAACAAAAATAGCCGGACGTTTGTGGTGGGTGCCTGTAGTCCCAGCTACTTGGGAGGCGGAGGCAGGAGACTCGCTTGAGCCCAGGAATTGGAGGTTGCTGTGAGCTATAATGCCGCAGCACTCTATCCAGGGTGACAGCTTGAGGCTCTGTCTCAAAAAAACAAAACAAAACAAAAAACCCATGGAAAGCATTTGGGGAGCGAACTGGCAGTGCTGCTGGCACTAAATAGCTGCCCTCAGCCCTTTTCCTTTGCAGGAAGCACCAGGTGGTGGGAAATTATCCTGGCCTGCAGTCCAGCCCTGGTGGGGCTGTCCTTATAAACTCCAGTTCATCAAATCTAGGTTCTGTGGGAACTTGGACCAAATTTAGTGGAAACACAGGTCACTCCTCCCTGTCCATAGTTCACAGCTGCAAGGTGGCCGGGACTCCAGACGGTTAGTGCAGATCATTTTCTAACAGGCAGAAGCAGAGATTCTAGCATATTCTTGCAGAGCCAAGCGATGGCACCATGAAGATCATGAACAGAAAACCCTGAGGATAATGCAGAGGGCATTGGCCCTCCAGGGCCCATAGGAGCCTGGCCCAAGTGACAGAGGCCCCAGCCAGGCCCAAAGAGGGAGACAGACGTCCCAGAAGCACGGCTGGCCTATGGGACACCATGAACCCTGGGTGGCCGCAGGAGGGAGACTGCCGAGCTGGGGTTCCTGCATCCAGCCTGCCAAGAGCCCCTCCTGGGCACCTGGGTGGACACCGGGCAGCCTCCCAGGGGAGAGAGAGCCCAGAGCTGGTGCACAGAGGCCGGGCTGTGCCAGCCCTGATACCAGTGGTGTGTTTCAGGATAGGCAGGAGGGGTGGGCTCAGCCGGTGCTGGGAGGCCCCAGGGCCCTGCCTCTAGCCCCAGGACTGATGTGGCTCCAGGTCACATAAGAGACAAGGCAGGCATTGCTCCCACAGGGCTACGTATTGCCATAGAGTGACCCTCATGCAAGGGCTTGTCCACTCTGTTGGAAGTCCTGGCCTTCTCCATGGCCTTGGCTGATACACACCCCTCCCCCTGCCCCATGCTGAGGTAGGACAGGGTGTGGATGGGGCATTGGGTCTACAGGGGGCAGCACACTGGGACGCCCCATTTCCCTTAGCCCCCAGGGAGCTCAGGGATGAATGAGGGCTCAACCATTCTGTGAGTAACTGATTTGCTAAGTGGTCCAGATTTCTTTATCTCTAAGCTGCCTGAATTCTGTGCCTATCTGCAGGAGCAGCCACCTCAAATCTGTCCACGCCAGCAAGGACCCACAACATCTATAGGACAGGAATCGGGCCAGCTTTCAGGACAAGATGCGACTTGCCTGCAGCCACGCGGCCATTGTTAGCAGACAGAGAACGATGATTTCCAGATGATTCTGTGCCACATTCTGTTTCTCATACTAATATGGTTTCTTAAAGTCTCGAGAGAGAAGCCAAGAATATGCTAGAATCTCTGCTTCTGCCTGGGGGCTGTGCATGACCCCGGCATTCCCTCATCTGCTCCCTCTGTTCCCAGGGGCCCACTGTCCTTGCCTTCCCTGGGCAGATCACGGAGCTGCTCTTGGGTCATCCTGGGAGTGGCACTTGACAAATTGGTCTCCAACCTTCCTGCTCCTGCTCTCAGGGACCGGCACCTGTTCCTCAGGCTGCTTCCTCTTGTGGCTATAGGATGCTACAGGATGTCAAGCAGATTGCCGCCAGATTAAGTGCAGACCCAGCCCTGCCTGTTACTCTGCCAGTGGCTGTGGGTAGGGGGTCACTTGTGCTTGTCACACAGTCAGTGCTGGGTGCTGGCACGGTGCTTTATCTCTTGAGCTGCATGTGTGTGAGCAATGAGTGTGGCTTCTTCGGGCCACCACCTTCCCAATGCCAGTGTCTGAACAGCAGCTCACTTCGAGCAGAGACCACACATGACAGGAAAGAGCTGGGCTCTTGGGATCCCTGGTGCAGAGGAATTCAGCAGACTCTGGGGACCGCTGGGGGCTATGGTTTTCATGGCCAAGGAGGACAAGGGCCAAGTCCCTGTGCTAGGAGAGGTGGGTCCAACAGACTCTGACCAGGGTCCTGGGGCAGGTGCCGGCTGGGCAGGTGAGGCTTTGCCAAGGCCAGGACGGAGGGCTGCTCATCAGCCTGCATCTTATGGAGCATCACAGCCCCGTGGAGCTCCGTACCACATGGAGCACTGCAGCTCCTCCTCAGACTGCAGCCCACGGAGCCCTGCACCCCACGGAGCCCTGCATCCTGTTCCATGGGTGCTCAGGGACTGGCCCCTCAGCTCAGACCCTTTTATGTGGGGTCATGCCCTCCCTGGCCCCTTAGCTCCCTGGGATCTCAGGCAGAGGAAGTGGGCAGGGGACCCTCTGAGGATCAGAAAGGTCCCACTCAGGGCCATTATTATGCTTGGAAAGAATCTTATTTCTTAGCTTTTTGAACTAAATAAATTCACCACTTCAATGGCCAAAAAAGCCCAAATAAATACTCTTCAGAGAGCGCTGAGACGGGATCCTGACGGCAGGGCCATCTGCTGCCTGTGGGGCACCCAGGAGCAGTGCTGCAGCAGCAGCGGCCGGAGGCTGACGGGCCCACTGGGGGGACAGCTGGGCAGCAGGGCTGTGGGGTGCAGGGTGGGGCACCTGGCAGCCTGAGTGACTTGACCCTGAGGTGACCTGAGCCCCAAGAGGCAGGAGGAGTTTCTGTTACCATTTCTGAGCTGCAACTTGAATGGCCTCCGCAGGTGCTGCTGGCCTGGAACCTGTTTCAAAATTTCAATAAGAGGCTTGGTGCTTATAGCTCAGTGGGTAGGGTGGCAGCCACATACCCTGGGGCTGGCAGGTCCAAACTTGGCTTGGGCTTGCTAACACAACAATGACAACAGCAACAACAACAATAACAACGAAAATAGCCAGGCGTTGTGGTGAGTGCCTGTAGTCCCAGCTACTGGGGAAGCTGAAGCAAGAGAATCATTTAAGCCCAAGAGTTTGAGGTTGCTGTGAGCTGTGATGCCATAGTACTCTACCGAGGGCAACATAGTGAGACTCTGTCTCAAAAAAATTTTTTTCAATAAGAAATCCCAGCTCTCCTCTGTCCTCCCAGCACTTGCTGGGGTTTCTCCATCTTTACCTGAAACATGACAAATCTGGGCGGAGTGGGCTGCAGGTGAGGGTGGCCTCTTTGTCCTAGCAGCCTGGCATGGGGGCCAGAGGAGGCCACGGCTCTGTGCTCCCTGCAGCGGCTTCCGTGACTGGGCTGAGAAACACCTGCTGTGTGAGCGCAGACAACACTGCCCAGAGGCTCTGCCATGTCAGTGTTATCACAGTGTCCCTGAGGCATCTTTCCACACTCACACACTGACAATAGACTATGCTGCCTTGCGAGGGAGGTAAAGTCTTGCCCAGAAGTGTGAAAGACAAGCTCACGGCACCCCCAACGCCTGAGGAGGTCACTCGGGCAGCCACTTCGAAGCTGGTTTTGGGACCCCAGAGGCTGAATACAGTGGCTTTGCCTGCAGAGGAAGAAGTTTGGGTGTCCAGAGGCTGTTGGGTGCCCAGAGGCTGTTTCTTGGCTGTGAAGAAAGGGCATTGTGGAGTTAGGTCCAGGAATAGGGCCAGGCCCTGGGATGGGCTGGTCAGGGCAGAACCCCCGGCCTGACCATAGACATGGGGCCACTTGAAGCAGGGTGTCCATGGGCGGCCTCTGCCATGCAGGAAGTGAGGTGGGCCCTGGTGGGTACCTCGGGGTGGCCAGAAGGGCTGACCAGAGGATGTCACAGCAGAGCCGGTTGCAGGAAGCACCATGGCGGGGGCGGGGGTGGGGGAGGGAGGGTGATATCGAGGCTCTGACTACAGAAAAGCTCAAGACTATGTCACACAGGTCCCCCATCATCATGTTCCTGGATGGGAGAGAATTCTGGCAGGGAACACCTGTGGGGGACACCCATGGGAGACACCTAGAGGACATACCTGGAGGGGACACCCTGGGGAACACTTGTCAGAGACATCTGAAGGGGACAGCTGTGGGGGACACCTAGAGGGGATGCCTGTGGGGGACGCCTGTGGGGAACACCTGTGGGAAACATCTGTGGGAGACGCCTGGCTGAGACACCTGTATGGTACCTTGGAGAAGACATCTGGTGTCACTCCTGGGTGGTGACCTTCTATTTCCCAGGAACTCCCCAATTCTATCCCAGGGGCCCTGGTTAGGTTCTCCTGGCTCAACCTCCAAAGGAGAAGAAAAATCACCTAAGTCCTCGACACCTAACGTCCTTGGATTGCTCACAGCTGCCTCCTCCAGTCAACCCAACACTCACCTCAGAGCCTTCCTGGCAACCAGTCTCCAAGGATAGCCATCCTCCCGACACCCTGCCCAGAGCGACCCAGACACGTGTTGGGAAGCCAGCCCTCCAGTCTCGCCCTGGTGCACAGCCTAGTCCCCTGCCCCACACAGTCGCAGCTTCCGTCAGTCTGGGCAAAGGATGACACACAGGGAAGACTGAACAGTTAACTTCAAGCTTCCTTCCTTGATTTGCTTAATTTGATTATGTAGTTTTTATTTGAAGATGCTCTCTTCCCATCAAAAAAGCAAAACTCAAAGTAAGAGCTACATTTATCTCTGTGACAGGAGTACAGTTCTGAGGAGTCCAGACTAGGGGCAGGTAGCGAGCGTCCAAGTCCCCACGTGGGGAGTGCAGCTCGCAGCCCGCCATGGGAGGACTCTCACCACAGAACCTGTCTCTGCATCAGTGGTGGATTTAATTAGTCACATTAACTGGCAACTGAGGAGCAGATCCAATTAAGGGGCCCTGCCATCCCTGACGTCTCGTGCCGGGAGAGCACATGTGGAATTAGAATCTGGGAAAGGGGCCATCTCATTCCTCAAGGGAGCAAGACTCCTGGGGTTGGAAGACTGTTCTGGGCCAAAGGCCCTCCAGGCTCCTGCCAGGATGGAGAGCAGGCTGCCTCTTTGGGGACCCTGGATCCCGGAGACGGGACGCCCGGGCAGGGTGGCCTTTCCAGGGGGGCCTGATTGCTGAGCCTTGAGAGTACTTGATCTCAGGGCCCCAAGTGTGGTGTTGTCAGAGTGATTCATTTCCTCTGGTTGATGTTGAGAGGACTGGCCAGCCAGCAGGCTCCAGAAGGTCAGGAGAGTAGAGACCCAGGTGGCTGGCTGCCCGTCAGGAAGGTAGAGACTGCAAGTGGCTGAGGACCGCAGTGCCAGGCGGAAGCGTTCAGAAAAACACTCCCTACTTGGTGAGAGGGCCTGGAATGGCCTGCTCTGGCCTGGGGCTTTTTTTCCTTTTTGCTTTTTAACTAACACATACCTCGGAGTGACGAGAAGGCTCCAGCATGTGGGAGAGCTCCTGGCGCTCACATCTACTGGGCACCAAGTCCAGCATGGCTGTCCCATAGTGCGGCACAGCCCAGGTGGCTTTTGTGTGGGACCTGCAGAGACCTCTCGCCTTGGGGTGGGGAGAAGTTGCACACACATGCTGTAGGCACTCACATGCATGAACATGTGTGATCACCAGGCTCTGCCCAGAGACGGGTGTCTTTCTGCCTTGTGTGTGAGTGGACCTCAAGTGTCAGCCCTCAGGGTGCATGAGGCAAGCAGAAGGGCAGCCCTAGGAGGTCCCTGAGAGGTGGGAGAGGCAGACTCCACTGTATCACCCCACATGTCTAGAATGGCCTGGGGGGTCTGGCTCCGGCTGACCACTGGATTGGCAGTGGGCAGGAGACTGCCCTGTACTGTCCTGGATTTCCTTCTTCTGACCACACTCAGCCTGGGTGTTGGGCTGGGCGGGGCCAGGCCTCTTCTGGTCTCTGATTCTGAGGCTCTAAAAATGTCTCATGAGTAAATTTTAGAACATCCCAAGACAAGAAAATATATTTTTCTCATTATGAAAAGCCAAAAAGTCACCGTTAAAGAATTTCATCCATTAAAAGTTTGCATTTGGATAAACTGAGCTTCTGGGTTCCGTCCAGCCTCAGAGTTACCTGCAGCTGGGAGATGGGGCCAGAGATGACCACCTGCCCCTCAGGTACCCTGGGCAGTGCCCAGCCTGCCGCTGGGATGAAGTGGGGAGAGCTCAGCATCAGGGCTCAGTCTCTGCCCCCAGGCCAGCTTGGAACACCCATACACGCAGGGGCTAGATGTGGCTGGAGCCGTGGGGCTCTCAGGCAACAACACATCTAGCTTCTCTGTGGGATGAGGGTAGTCCTGGCCAGCTCGAGCCTCCAGAGGGCAGGGCAATGGTCCCCTCACCAACAGGGAAGTGGGTCCCCAAGGCTGTGGACAGCTGAGTGGAGGTCACCAAGGTGCTGCCATGGGATGGGGGACGCATGATGTCTTCTGAGCACCCTGAGATGGGGCCACCTGAGGATGCTGCTGGCATGGGCTGTGGTGAAGCCCGAGGAGGGGAACCCAGGAAGGAGGGGGGAAGGGGACTTAAGAGGCAGGGGGTGAGGCAAGCATGTGGGGTCTTCCTGACTTTCCCGAGCTAACAATGGGGTCCATGGCTACCCCTGTTTGTAGGGCTGTAGGGCCAGGCTGTGAGAGCCCCTCTGGTCCTCTAACCCACCTTCCTGCCCTGCCCTAGTGGCCCAGATGACCTGAGGCAGCCTGGACAGCATCTAGTTCCCCCTGGGCTCCTGACTGCAGTATGAGTCCACCAGGCTGCTCCCACACCACAGGCCTCTCCAGAGGGCCCTGTGCTCCAGGTCCAGAGGCACCACAGCCACAGGATGCTGCCCAGACTACAACTGTGGGGGCATAGCACCAGGCAGGGGAGGGAGAGTCCAGGGTGTGTGTGTCCAGGGGTGTGATGACCACGTGTGGGGGGGTGTCTAGGTGGGAGATGTGTTCCAGTAGGGGTGTGTCTAAGTGGGGGCTGTGTCCAGGTGGGGGGCGTCCATGTTGGGATGGGTCCAGGTGGGGTGTGTCTAGGTGGAGACAAGTCCAAGTTGGAGTGTGACCAGGTGGGATGTGTCCAGGTGGGAATGGGTTCAAGCTGGGGTGTGTCCAGGTGGGGTGCATCTAGATGGGAACAGGTCCAAGTTGGGGTGTGTCCACGTGGGGATGGGTCCAAGCTGGGGTGTGTCCAGGTGGGGTGTGTCCAGATGGGGACAGGTCCAAGTTGGGGTGTGACAAGGTAGGGTGTGTCCAGGTGGGGATGGGTCCAAGCTGGGGTGTGTCCAGGTGGGGTGTGTCCAGATGGGGACAGGTCCAAGTTGGGGTGTGTCCATGTGGGGATGGGTCCAAGCTGGGGGTGTGTCCAGGTGGTGTGTGACCAGGTGGGTTGTGTCCAGGCTGCCCTTAGGGGTTGACATCCATGCTTGGTGACCTTACTCCAGCATAGATGGATGACATGCTTTCTTGTCATGAACTTGGACAGGAAATTCCGCTTTGACCTCAAGGGTTCTAGTTGAGCTACACGGGTGTTTGGAAAGCTGCCCAAGGTCCTCTCTAATTTCGGGATGAGGGAAATAGCTCCACAGGGTGCTGCAGGGCTGAGTACAGTGTCTTCAAGTGTGACTCTCTCCACAAAGCTAAGGGTGATCCTCAGCCTAAAGCCCAGGATTAATGACATGCTCAGCAAAAGGGAAAATTACATTTCTGGGATACTTTTCCAGTGTTTCACTTTGATAAATGTTCTTAAAATGTGCTGACCAGTCTGTTCAGCTGTCTTTATTATGATCATTCTCCAGTCCTCTTATGAACACCTGGTTCCCTGGTGCAAGATGCATGGAAGGTCCCCTCCTCCAGCCACAGCACCACATTCTCCCTGCCCAGGAGTGGGCAGTCGGCCCACCTGGGCCCCAGTGACCTTGGCACTTACTAAGGCAGGAGAAGTCCCCTGTGAGCTCCTGGCTACACGGGGTAGGTCTGCCCTTGTCCTTGTGCCTACAGAGCCTGGCTGACTTTTGGGTTCCAGAGGTGACACCTCTGGAAACTGGATGATTTCATAGCAAAAGCCTCTGGGTGACTTTCTGGGAGGCCACTGAGAGCAGAGGGGACTCTGGTGCCATCTGTCAGCATGGCAGCTGGCTGGACTCTGAGTTGCAAGGGCTCTGGTCTCACCAGTTTTGAGCAGGAGCCTGGAGCAGACAGTATCCATCACCTGTGTCCTTGTACTTTTGTCTCCACAGCTTCTCACTTCTGGAGTCAGAGGGCCCTGCATGGAGGTACTGCAGCATCCTCATGGACCTGACCACCCTGCTGGGGAGCTGCTGGGGCACGGGCCCTTGGAGATGCAGAGGTGTGTCTCACCCAAAGGATGGTACCAGGACTGGGGCCGAGCAGTGCTGGGTGGGGCCGCTTGAAGGAGTGCTTTGAGAGCGTGATCTGAGTGCCCTGCTAGTGCCAGCTCAGTTGCAAAGGACAGCGGGACCAGGGCCTCAGGGTCCCCTCTCCCCAGCACTGGCCCCCCTGAATGGTGTTCTGACCTGCTCACCTGCCTGTCGAGGGCCTGAGCCTTCTCTCCTAGGTCTGCCCCTGTGCTACCTAGCTGGAGCATGGTGTCCACTCTCACCCTCACCACAGCTCCCATCCTGTGTCCAGGCCCCTAAGGGCTCTCCTCAGTAGCCTCCCACCCTTCCTGCCCAAGGGGCCTCTGGGCCTGTTGCCTGTGCTGCTGTCTGGTGTCTGCCACCTGGTGTCTGCCACCGGAAGGCCGCTGTGGTCTCTGGCCTGCCCTAGGCCAGGGATCAAGGATAACCAAGTCCTGCCCATGTGTCCTGAGTTGCCTCAGGCCAGTTTCAGTGTCCAGGCACTATGTTCCTCTCATGAACTCTGTTCATGACAGCAGTTGGGTTGAGAGTCTTGAGCCACTGGCCTAGGTGGTCTCTGCCCCAATTTTAGTCCCACACTGGATGTCCTGTGAGCTGCTGTAGTCATTAAGGCCAGAATTTTTCCAGAAGATGTGGAATGCTGGTGGTGGGTGAGCTGGTTGTCAGCAGGACGGAGGCTCCCTCCACAGGCAGCAAGCTCTGGGCCTTTGGCAGTGTCTGGGCAGAGGAGGTTGACCACTGCCCAGAAATGCTGAGGGGCGACCCTATATCCAGCCTGGCCTTGGTCCACAGCAGATTGAGGACACAGACGCCGGCACCTGAGCAGCTCCTTTGATTCTATCTCAGTGGCTTCCATCTGGGGCTGTGATTAATCACAATATGCAAATAGCTCATTTAAAAAAATTAATCATGCCAGGATGGTCTGATTCATTATTCAACAGGAGTTGTGTGCATAGAATTCTAAATGACCTGCTGAATCAAGGGTCAGGATGACTATTCAGGATGAAAGACCCCCCCATGCCTCTGCCAGCTCTGGTGCCCCCCTCGTACGCTGGTGTTTGGGGTTTCCTTGGTCTTGTTGCAACTTGACACAGGCCTTGCGGGCTTCCAGGGCATAGGGGAACCTGGATCCTCCTTACTCAGGGTGGCCAGGCAGCTGGATGAGACGGAGGCAGCCACAGACCACCCACTGCTGGGCCTCTCTGCAGGCAGGCTTCCTTCTGGGAAGGCTGACACAGAGCCCTGGTGCAGCCCAGCCGGTGGGCCCCTAGGCCTGGGTGTGCCAGCCTGGAGGGGTCCCCCTGGCATGATCTCAGGGCCCCAGAAGGGAGCCTCTGCAGCACCCATTCATCCCAAATCCTGGGATCTGCCTGGCAGCAGCCCTGCCAGGGACTGTGTGGCTTGGCCCCTCAGGACGTCCTGCAGAGTAGCCCACTGTCCCTTGAACCTCACCCAAGGGTCAACATGTGATTTCATAAGGCCAGAAGAGAATCATGAGAGCTCTGCCCTGGGGGGGGGTCTTAGTGGACAGTACGTGATGTGTGGCAACCAGGTGCAGGTGTGTGAGGTGGGAGGCCTGGCAGAGGAGGGAGCTGGCCCAGGATGGGGACATGTAAGTTCGACTTCAGCTGTGGGCCGGCCTGGCCTGTGGTGGGATGAGGAATGTGGATGACAGCGGATAGTCATGGCTACCTCCCTCTACCCAGCCCCCAGGACCTGAGCGAAGGAGGAGATGCCCACTCTGTCCAAGGTAGAGCCCTTCTTTCCCACCACTTGGTCCTTTTCAGGAGAGACACTGAGAGCTGAACATCCCAATTAGGCATGCAACCTGAAACTGACCACCAGCCTGACTTTGAGCAGCGCCTTGGGGATGAGGCCTGAGTGGGGTGGGGGATTCCTCTCTCCAGTGCACCTGCCTGTCCCCTCCACTGCCCAGATGCCTCCCGAGCTACTCTTGGGTGACTCCTACGGCTGCTGGCGTGTTTGTACTGACCAGACCAATGCTGCCTTGCCTCTGATTGCCCTGTGAGCCCGGTACCTGCCACCCATGAACAGGGACTGGACCCAGAGGGCTCCTGGGAGCAGCGCATGGCCACAAGCTTGCAGAGACCAAGCTGGGTCTGCAGAGGGGACAGAGGATTCCCCTGGTAACACAAGCCAGTGAGAAAGGATGGAGCTCCAGGGGCACCAGCTGCTTTCTGAGTTGGTCAGGGGTCACAGGCTGTGGGGTTCAGCTGGACAAGCACTGTGTGGCTCGTGCCCCCAGGGCTTCTAGCGTGGGGTCAGCAGTCTAGAGCCTCAACCCTGAATGTGTGGGTACTGCGGGGTTTGACTGCCATGGAGGAACTGGGGGATGGAGGGAGCCTCCACAGGATGAGGACCCCTGCACCCCATCCTGCTGCTCTGGCAGGGCCCTAGCCCCCTCCTCTGATCTCACCCTTCAGGGCTCACAGGGGCATGATGACCTCAGTCACTGTAGGCAGTGCTGTGCTCCTGTCCCTCAGACCTCTCCATGCCCTCTCCCCGACCTCGGGGGTCTGGGCCTGGCCTGGGCAACTGCTTCGCTTTGGAAAGCATTTCTTCTTAAGTTCAGGGGCAGCAGTTTTCTCTCTTACTCCCACAGATTCCAGGTTGCTTTTAAGAAGCTGAAGGCATCAATGGTGGGCACTGCAGGGACATGACTGACCACTTCCCCAGCTGCCCTTCTGGTTGCTTGACCCAGTGGGAGAGTGTGCACTCGCTCCTTCCAGGGAGGCCACGTCAGTCCATGAGGGATCCACCCTGACCCGACCCCCCTCCCACCAGCCCCAGTATGGCACAGGTCTGGGGAACACATGTCACAGCAGGGGGCGGCTTGGGGGCCATGGCTGAGGAGCTGGCAAAGGTCACCACCCTCCCTCTGCACATGGCCAGGCTCTGTGTCCTATTTTGTCTGGTCCCTGAGGGCACGGGCCAAGCTCCAGGCCCATAGTAGCCTCTCCAGGTCACTGCCCCCACAGGGGACACTTTGGTGGGAGTGGGTCTGGGTGGGAGACACTGCAGGAACCCTGGCCACTCTGCTCTGTTGCCCTCTGTGCTGGAACCAACTCCTGCCCCTGTGCTGGTTTTATAGATGGCCAGTTGTGACTTCAATGACCCACTTGTTTCCAACACCTGCAGAGGTCCTGATCTTTGGGATGGAGGCTGCTGGCACCCCATAAGGGCTTGACAGCTCCTGCCTCACCTGAGACCAGGGCAAGCAATGATGGATCACTTGGGGACCCCCACGGGGTGCTGGGGAGTCACTGTGGGTGCCTCAGATGCCCTCCCTGGGCTCCTGCTGTACCCCAAATGAGCACATAGTGCTGGAGAACGGGCCAGGGAGGCCTCTCTTGGGTGAGACCTTAACCTAAGCCCTGAGGAATGGAGGTACATCCATGCTGTACCCCACACAAGGAGGTGTGTCCATGCTGTACCCCACACAGGGAGAGGTATCCATGAGTAACCCACACAGGGACAGGTGTCCTTGCTGTACCCCACACAAGGAGAGGTATCCTTGCGGTACCCCACACAAGGAGAGGTGTCCATGCTGTACCCCACACAAGGATGGGTGGCCATGCTGTACCCCACACTAGGATGGGTATCCATGCTGTACCCCCATTCAAGAAGCAGTTGTCCACACTGTACCCTCAACCAAGAGAGGTGTGTCCTTATTGCATTCCAGAACCAGATAGGGCACCTTTTCCAGGCACAGGGAAGAGCTGGAGGGAGGGCAGGTGTGGCCAGTCTGGGTCACCCCAGGAGTGGAGGTCATATCTGAGCTGAGAGCCTTGGGGGCCAGGAGCTGGGCTGAGGTGTGGGGTCCTGAAGTAGCCCAGGGCCTCCTTTGAGGGTGGGCATTGCAGTAGCTGGCCGGTCCCACTGTCCTGTGCAGTCTCAGCACTGCCAGGCCCAAGCTCTTTGGGGTGGGGGAGAAAGGAAGCAGTGCAGGGACCCAGTGACCCCACGCAGGCCAAGACAAGTCTGTTGCCTCCAACCCTCCCCTCTGCTGTCTCCACTTCCCGGTAGGACAGAGCTTCCTGCCTCTCCCAGCTCCAGATGAAGAAGAGTGTGTAACAGTTACACAAGAGTGGCCAATTCCAGCCTTGGTCCTCAGTGGAGGAGGGATGGCTTCTGCCACTCATCTGGTAATGAGGTCCGGGAGCTCCTGGTTCAAGGCAGACAAAGGCAGCATGGACACCAATTCCCGAAGATCTGCTCTCCTGAAGCTGTCAATTGCAAACGCCCCTGGGCTCTGGACTCAGCCTCCCCAGCCATGACCCCAGAAGACAGTGCCGGCCTTCTTGGCATTATTCTGCCAGTTCTGCCATGAGCTCAGGCCTCAGAAGACCCGCAAAGCTCGATTGCTGCTCCTCAAAGGCAGCTTCTAGAGTTGGCCTCGTGGTCCTCACCAGCAACGCTCGAATCTCCGGCCTTCAAATGCCAGCAGGACCTGCAGGCTTTTGATGTGCGCTCCGGAAATAAAACCAAGTGACTCTGAGGGACGCATCTGCCTTCCCTGTGATCGCTGCACGGTGACAGGCGCCCTTGGCTTTGGTTACAAAGTACAGAAATTTTGAACAAACCTTATGTTGTTAAAGCAGGAGAATCAAGAGAATCACATTGACTGGTGCTGGCTTCACCATGCGGGAGCTTCTGTGCAGGAATACCACGAGGGGCTGGATGCCAGATAATGGGCTTTTAAAGTTTTACTTTTAACTGTAACGTCCACACCCAGGAGATGGGGGCCCAGGACTTGGCGGAAGGATGGACTTCTTCATGTCTAACTGAGAAAAGGCTTGCAAACGCTGGCTCCTCCAGCGTGGCTCCTACTAAGTGGCTCCTCCTACATCTCCCAGACCTGCTGCCAGGGTGCTGTGCCTGGTGTGACGACGGTGTGTCTGTCGGAAAAGGCTGACACACCAGATGCATTGGCATGGGGCAGCTGGCCAGCCAGGAGCCGGTTCCTGACCTGTGGGATGGCCACACACTGGGGCTGACCAGCGGCATCAGAGGACTCCTGTGGGTCCTGCACTGGGAACGGAACAGATATGGTCTGGCCACATGGTGCACACTGTCTGCCGATTTGGGGGCCCCCAAGTCAGACAGAAGAAGTGTGGGTCACTACTTCCTGCAGCCTCTGCTATCCAGGCCTGCACCCCAGGAAGCACTTGGATCACAGCCTGGCTCAATATCGTCTCACACAAGAGACGATTTTTTCTTGTGGCAGAAAAAAGGGGCAACCCTGGTCTGTGGGTTCATTTGGATTTGCTGATGTTTTATTCAGGATGCTCCATTGTTCCTGAAGACCCTGAACCCACAGTGATTCACCACTAAGCCCCTATAACAGGGAGCCACCTAACCACCCCACCCTCCTGTACCTCCACCCTCCTGTGCTTCCCCGTTCCCACTGAATGCAGAATCAGCTCCTCCCAGAACAACCAAAGAGAAGGGTGTTTGGCCCAATTCCCTGGGCAGAGAGGTGAAAGCACTCAGTTAAGAGAGCCACCCTGCCCATAGCCCTGCCTGAGCCCCAGGGAAGAGAAATGCAGCAGGGCACAGTAGGACTCAGCCTCCAATCTGTGCAAGCCACAGGCCTCTCACAGATGTTTCCATCCCTCCCAGCCACTCTGTGGTTTGGCTGGTACCTGGTCAATCTGAGGTGTCCTCAGGACACCTAGGACCCTGACCGCTTGGATGGGCCCCAGTATCTGCCCTGCAGAAGATTGCAGGTGCCCTCTGGCAGGACACAGCCGAGGTCAGCCTCCTGCCGCCTGCAGGCTGCTTGGCAGCTGTGTTGCCCCAAGCCCGGGACAGCACAGGTCAGCACTCTCCAGTAATGGGGCAGCCCTTCAGGTAGCCATATCCCCTGCCAGGGAAATGACATGACCACAGGGTGCTGTTGAGAGGCTCTTGAATTGTTTGTGCAATGTTCTAGCAGGAGGCAGAGGGGCCAGCATTGAGCAAGATGACCGTGGAAGCTCTGAGCAGCCCTGCTCCATCCTGGGAAGGAGCTGCACAAAGGTCCCCACCCCTTGGAGGCCTCGACCAGCCCTGCCACCCTGCTACTCACACCCCTTGTCACCCACTAGAGTTTCCTACCTGTAGCAAGGGACCCACCATCCATCTTTCTACTCATACATTCATTCACCCATCTATCCACTCCATCACCATCCACGCATCACCCATCCATCCATCCATCTCTCATCTACCCACCCATCACTCATCTATGTATCCATCCACCCATCGACTCATCCTTCCATCATTACCCATGCGACTACTTATCCATCCACCCATCCATCTATCTACCCACTCAATCATCCACTCATCCACCCATCTACCTACCCATCTGTCCATTCATTCATCAATCTATTATTCATTCATCTACCCATCCATCCATGAATCTTTCCACCCACACATTTATCCATCCAGCCATCCACTTACACTTCCATTCCATCTCCACTAACCACCCATCCATCTGTCCGTCTACTCACACATCCATCCATCCACCCATGGGTCTGGTCATCCCGCTTTTAATTCAACAGACAAACTGAACCCCTGACTACCAGGCAATAAGGTTCAGAGAAAAAACAAGTGCGACTCTTATCCTCCAGAATTACCAACTCTGGGCACTGCTCTAACACTGGCTTAGAGAAACGTCAGTGCAGGGGGGAGAAGGTGCTGTGGACATGAAGGGCCCCTGTGTCTAGGGGAAGGGGCTGGCATGGTGGGCAGAAAGGAGGGCCCCAGGTTCAAGAGGACACCTTGAACTCCTATGACCTGTGCTTATCCTGACTGCTGGCCAATCAGTAATGAAAACAAACAACTCCAAACCAAAACATCTGCAGTTTACTTTTCAAATGATGCATTTGGTGGGACCCCGAAGACTGCCGGGCTTGCTTGACCCCGAACAGCCTCCTCAGGGCTGGTGTCTGCGCCGTGAGGTCAGCTTGCTCTGCTGGCCTGAAGGGTGCTCGGGAGTTGGGTGAGACAACACTCACACAAGCTAAACAAAGCAACTCTGATGCCTATGAACAGAAGCCCAGACTCATGGCAAGTCCCAAGGCTCAGGAAAGCTGCCCAGGGTGGACAGAGCCATGTCCACACCTGCCCTGCCACAAACCCAAACCTGTATCTCTGGGTTTCCTGCCTGGGGAAATTTTACTCGCTGGTGAAGTATTACAGGAGGGACAGGGACTAGCACCTGGGCTTTGGGGCAGCCCCCTCTCTGGATGGTGACTGGCATGTGATGGTTGTTCTCAGAAGTCCAAGGCTGCACCCTGCCATGTGTGTCTCTGGTGCTGACAACGGACACTGTACTGACTTCTCCGGCCAGCATGTTAGATCATTAATAAATGTAAGCCTAGGCTTCAACCACTTACTCTAAAAGAGTAAAACATTAGGGTCTTAAAAGGCAAGAAGATCTAGGAAATGAGAAGTAGTCTGTAACTGTCAAGTTGCAAGATACATTGCAAGCCAGCTGGGCATGGGCTAAGGTGGCCCTGCTGCCTGCAGGTGGGTGACAGATCCTGCCTGCTCCTGAGGTCCCTCTACCCCAGCCCTGGGCTTGCCTTTAATGCTGTGGGGAGGGCTGTGGTGGCCCACAGGGGTCTGGCTATGCCCGGGCGCCACTGAAGAGCCAGGGATCCTGCAGACAGAACACACCACGCCCCGGCCCACCTTTGGCTGAGCTTCTCCTGGCCTGTCATGTATCCAGGTGGGCAGGGGCACTGTGACCCAAGAGGGTCAGTCCAACAGAGCTGCACCTCTGGGCATTCCTACTTCTGAGTGACCCAGGTTTTCCCCATCTCACACCACCCACAGAGGGGATGCATCACTGCTCCTGGGGCCCTGCTCCCCCTGAAGCCCTAGGGCTGTTCAGAACCATCCTTCAGCAGCCCTTTCCTCTGACCCCCACCCCTGTATCTCCCTCCACTCGCCTCTGGGGCACTTGTTGTGTGCCAGGGCTGCAGGCCACGTCTGGGGTCAAATGTGAGCTGGGGTCAAACCTCTAGCAGCTGTGACCCTGCTTCCTGGCCACCGTGAGCTCTCGAGCAGCCGCCTCTCTGCAGATTGCTGGCCCATGACCCCCTGTTGGTTGCCAGTCCTCTCCTGGGACAGGCCTGCGCAGGTGGCAGGGAGGCCAGATGAGCAGAGCTGCCTCCTGACTGGGCTCTCATGAGATGTGCATGGCTTTTCCCAAGGTCAGTTGTCACCCTGGTACTCATCAGATGACCTCTGATGCCCAGCGTCTGTGAGAAACCTAAGCTCTACAGGCATCAGGTGACTGATTGGGGATGGAAAGAGGTTGAGGGGCTGCAGGGGGTGGGAGAGAGTCACAGCCTCTGGACAAGACAGCTGGAAAGGGCCCTGAGGCAAAATGAGTATTGGGTGGGTGTGATCTAGTTAACCTTAGCACTAGCTAGCCCTAGTTAGCTCTAGTTAACACTATTCAGCCCTAGTTAACAGCACAAAATGTGACTTCTCGCCTGGGACCCACATTCTCTGGCTCCTCAGTGACCCCCCATAAGCAGATGAGGACTCCAGCACAGAGCAATGCACACTGTGGGTGCCACCACCAGGTCGATACTAACAGACCGCCATACTATCGCTAGTAAAACAACAGCTAGTAATTATTGATACAGAGTAGAGAAATTGGATTTACGGCAACTGAGGTAGTCGGCCACCAATGAGACCAGACAGCCCACCGAAGGCCTGGGGGGACAGTGGGGACCCCCGACAGATACCACAGGAGGAATCAGGGTGAAAGTGCTTAAGTGGGTCCCCTGCCATTTTCAGGGTCTTCTCTCACTCTTTAGGGGCCCCTTCTCCATGCTCTGCTCTCCTTTGCTCATTTCCTTCACTTTAATAAACTCTGCTTCTATTCCACCGTGTTGGAGCCCTCTCCCCCAGTTTCTTGCTGTCCCCTTGACTCAGCCCAATTTGCTGGTCCCGCTGGATGACCCAAGCCAGGCCCACTGAACAGTGCAGGGGTGAGTTCTTACCTCTGACAGTGGCTAACTTAGAAACACATCCATGACCTTCATATCTGGCTGATCACCTATTCACATTGTGCAGAAGCAAGAGGCTGAATTTGAGAGCCCTGTGATCCCAAGCCAGGATGGGCTGCTCAGCTGGGCTCTTGTGGCAGGAGAGGATAGGTAAAAACAGCACAGCTGTGACCATCGGACCTGTAGGCTGTCCACCCAAGTTGGACGCTGTGCGGGATCCCCTCCTGAGCTCCTCCAGGCCCAATCCATCCCCAGACTATGCCCAGAGGCACCCCAGCTCCCACTCTCATAGACAACCAGCAGCTGCTTTCAGACACGGAGGAGTGAGAGCCTTCGCGGCTGGCGAGGGTGGATGCAGTGACATTTCCTTGTTATTTGAAAGCAATTGAGATGCTCGAGGTGGAGCTTTAAATGGGACTTGTGCTCCCTGGAGACAAAGGAGCATATTTCAAGTTTCACTAGAGGCAGCTAGTGTTTAATCCGTGGAGGAAAAAAATCAAACACAGAACAAATGAAGCCACTTCCAAACTGCTTGCTGACCCTTGAGGAAAAGAAGATGCTCTGAGAACACATGCAGATGGCCGGGGCCAGCTGGGCAGACATTACCCAGACCAGGCAGCCACGTCTAACACAAATGCCCCTCTGCAAAGCACCGGACCCCAGTCAGAAGGACTGCCTGCCATGCAACCCCCTGAAAACCTCTGCCTGGGAAACGCTTTCTGACAGGGAACTGTGTTTTCTGGCTCATAGGAGAAGATGTGTCAGCAGCAGGCAAGGTGGTCAGACAGGGGGTCTCGTCAGTCTCAGCTCTGGGCACACCTAGTCAACTCACACGCGATCAGACCTCAGCTCAGGCACATCTGGTCAGCTCACATGTTGTCGCTCACACACGTTCGGGCCTTGGCTCCGGCACACCCATATGGCGTGGTCAAGAGCAGCATCTTTCTGCATTGCAATGAGCAAGGTAGCAGCTCGCGTACAGCACACTGCTCTTCCCTCAGCAAGGCCAGTGGCCTGGACCTGGAAGCATCAGGGGCTCTTCTCAGCAGATGGGTCTGCTGCCCTCCCCTGTGCCTATTCACACTGTAGCTTGGAGACTGCCCCACGTGGTCGCTGGGGCACGAGGCCTAGGCCAAGGCAGGAGTAGCCCCTGGGCCCTGGGTGGCGGCTCTGATACCTGAGGCTTCCTCTGCAAGGCTCACTTGAGGCACCAGGTTGTTCTGGGACGGCAGGACGGCGCGTGTGTTTCCATGGGTGCGTCTGTGTGTCACAGCTGTCAGGCATTGCCCAGACTCTTGCTGTGGTCACAGCAGTTTTACCCACTTTCTGTTTTGGTCTAGAGGTGCTGTAGGCCTGCACTGTGGGTATGGATGATCGTTTCCAGACCCTGATAGAATCTGGCCACAGAAGCAGACGGTGCTGACCTTGATGCTCCTGAGGCCTGGGCAGTAGCTTTTGTGCCTTCTCTTGTGGGTGACGAGGCTGAACCGTGTTTGTAAATGCACCTGTTCCGGGAGAGACCACAGGAGAGCCAGAGCTATAGCTAGATAGACACCTGCCGAGCAGGGACCCGGGCTCTTTGGAGACACATGGCCTGAGGCCAGCAGGTGCCTGGGAGCTTCCCCTGAGCAGCAACAACAGGCCAGCAGATTCCTTCTAAGTAAATTGCTGTGCCAAGGGCTCATGCAGCTGGTCTTATGAGGGGACTAGAGGGAGGAGGGAGGAAGGCAGTAGAAAACCATCCTCCCCACGCCCAGAGGAGGCTCAGCAAAGGGCTCGTCAGCTGAAATGATTTCTGAAGTTTACACTTCAGATGTTTTTAGCTTCTGGAAAGCCAAGGTTGCCCAGATGACAACTGTGTCTCTACCTTTGTAGGTGACACTCAGAGCCCAGGTCTTTGGCAGCCTGGGCCAATTTGGTTGTGAGCTCCCCTCACCCCCCAGCACTGGGAACAGTGACCTTGAGACGAGTTTGATGCCTGTGCATGTGGTCCCTGAGCCAGAAGCCACCAGACCCCCCTTACGCACCTGTTACAGCTTCTCACGGTGTCACTGCCATGCCATGGGGGGCCTGTCTGCTCTGACCCTGTACTCTCAGGGGGCAACAGTGTAAAAGAGGTGCTGTCCGCACAGTCTAGGGAGGGCTCAGGGCTGGATGGGACCATGCCCTGGAAGACTCCTGGGAGAGCCCAGCCCTGGACAAGGGCCTCCTCAGCCTCTGGCCAGTCTCGAGATGGGCCTTCCAAGCTGCTCTGGTCACTTGATGTGGAGGATGGCTGCTTGCTCTCCTGGCACCCATGTAGTGATGCTGCCTCTGGGGGCTGCACCCCTACCAGGCATCTGGAGCAGCCTCCCTGGGACAGCACCTCCTGGTCTGAGTCTTGGTATCGCCTCTGTGATGCTGCTCCTGGTTCTGGGAAGCCCCAGGATGCTGGGCTATGGGCATGCAAGTGGTCAGAATGGATATGCTTTGGAGGCCCCACCCCACCCCAATGGCTCCATCCAGCTCTGACTCCTATAATGGACGTGCACCAGACTGGGGTCAGCTGGGAAGATCACAGCTGCTCAAACTGGGAGCAGACCACTGGCCAGGGCAGCCCTGCTAAGCCAGTATCCACCTAAGTGGCTGGAACAAGAGCATCAGATGCCATAGAGGACACAGCACTAGGGGACCTGGCTCACTTCCTTGTTTTTTTTTTTTTTTGAGACAGAGCCTCAAGCTGTCACCCTGGATAGAGTGCTATGGCATCACAGCTCACAGCAACCTCCAGTTCCTGGGCTCAAGCGAGTCTCTTGCCTCTGCCTCCCAAGTCGCTGGGACCACAGGCGC
>CAUYON010023933.1:0-10172 GCA_963573935.1 Arctocebus calabarensis | reverse complement strand
AGGTTTTCAAACAGTGAAACCCCGAAGTGAGCATATGTGCCCTCTCCCACAAGAAACGAAAGCTCTGCTTAAGAAAAAAACCTATGGCTGGGCACCTGTGGCTCAATGGGCTAAGGCGCCAGCCATGTACACCTGAGCTGGAGGGTTCGAATCCAGCCTGGTCCTGCCAAACAACGGCTGCAACCAAAAAATGGCCGGGCGTTGTGGCGGGAGCCTGTAGTCCCAGCTACTTGGGAGGCAGAGGCAGGAGACTCGCTTGAGCCCAGGAATTGGAGGTTGCTGTGAGCTGTGATGCCACAGCACTCTATCTAGGGTGACAGCTTGAGGCTCTGTCTCAAAAAAAAAGAAAAAACCTATGATGAGAAGAAAACTTATGATGAGCAAACGTTGGATGGTAAAAGGGCTGATGCAACTCTATCATCTGAGATCAAATCAGCTAAAAGTTTGCATCATTTGTCCATTCATGCTGAGAATAGTTTGAAATCAGATGGTTATCATAAACGAACTGACAGGAAATCCAGGGTCATTGCAAAGGGTGCATCTCCCTCCAAACCTGAATTTGAGTTTACTAGGTCAGATTTTCCTGAACTACAGGGTCCAGAGAACAATAATATACCAGCAGTACAAAAGCAACCCAAGTGGGAACCTGTCCGCTCCACCTCCACGGACATTTCTCTTCTAAGAGAAGTAGTAAAACCTGCTACGGTGTTATCAGAGGGCGAAATGGTGGTGAAAAACAATCCAAATGAATCTGTAACTGCTATTGCTGCCTCCTGTTCCTCTTCTTGTACAAGAGCAGATCCTAAAAATGTTAGTCTATCATCCTCTGAAGTTTTATCTTTGGATCCTTCCTCCAACAAAGAGAAACACATGGTTCATCCTGCCAAAAAGGTATGTATCACTAGACACAGATGGTAAGATGAGGTTGCCAGAGACTGAGGGGAACAGGAAATGGGAACTAACTTATTTATGGACTTCGAGTTTTAGTTTTGCAAAAGGAAGAGTTCTAGAGGTGGATGGTAGTGACCATTGCACAACAGAGTGAGTTGTTGAGAAATACCACAACTATACACTTAAAAGTATTTAAGCTGATACATTTTACATTGTATGTATTGCATTACAATAAAAAAAGATTGAGATTGGGAAAATAAAGGTGTGCATCATATTTTGATTATGTTGGTCTGTGCACTGAATAGTCTCTTTTTTCCCCCCCTTAGATCCTAACTGTGAAAGTGTTTTGTTATATACTGTAGTCACTAGTTTGAGTTTGTTGTACTTAGACCTTGAAAAAAAGAATAGATTGTCAGTCAGGGAATACAATGCTCTTTTACATATGAGAGAGAATATATATTTTAGACCTATTGACTTAAAATGTCTGTGAGAACCATTTAGAATTCTTTGAAGAAGATGTGGTGGGGCATAAGTTTATATTCTGATGTATAAAATTGCTTTTCCTTCTTTCCCCAGTCTTTTGTATGTTGAATTTAAATGGCTTTTACCAGTACTAAAGTAGTGGTAGTAAAATAATTGAATACCACATTTTATGATCATTGGGTGTACATTAACGATTTTGGTTAATTGCAATTTATTTACTTATTATAAGATAGCATTTCAGAATACATTTTTCCCTTAATCAGTTGTAAGTTGCACATTTATTAATCTTAATCCCTAGATTTATTTCTTTAGGAGGGTTTTGTCTTTTGGGATTTTTTGGTTTGTTTGTTTTAGTGGTATAGGTACTGGCCTTGATTTTCATAGTGTAAGGATATGCTGTTTTAGGTTGAAATGTGGTCAGATTTAGTGCAGTGGTTTCCTGTCTTTTTGAGTGTGAGGATACTTTTTGATATTCAGAAATGTCATTATCCCATTCCATATAAGTGGTAGCTGTGCATTTACGATCTATTGGTGACAATTACAACAAGGCAGACATGTGCTTATTCCTCACAGCATGTATTGGAGAGAGACAGCAGTACACACAGGTGAAAGACCTTCCCTTTTGTACATATACTGAGCTTGGCTGTCTGTGGTATGCCTCTGGGGGGCTATGAACAGATTGGACACCAGTTTACTGTCTGACTGCCATGTCACGTACTGAGCCAATTTAATATTCTAAGAGTTCACAGAGTTTTTCCCAGAATCTTTTAAAAACTATTTTCTTAAATATAGGTGTAAGAAAAATGTATTTTAGAAAAATTCTAAAATGAAGATAAGAAAATCTCAAATACCTATTTATGGAAAAGGTCTTTCCAACCCCTCAGGGAAGCCTACATTAACAGTCTCTCATATGTCCTACCTCAGGCTCATGAAATTATAAATATGAATAGACAGGGGTTTCTGTTGTTTTTTAAAAAAACAAAATACTCTGTACACATTCTTCTTGTGTATGCTTCTAAACGCAAGTATTCTATGCACATTACTTTTATTTTTTATTTTATTTTTCTTTTACACATTACTTTTAAAGCTTAGCTTTTTCATTTAACAAAATGTGGATAGTCCCTCCAGTTCAGTAGATAAACATTCTTTTTAAAAGCTTCTGAAGCTTCTACTTCTGAATGGTAAATTCCCACTGAGGGTGAAGCAAGGCCCAAAGCATAAGAAGTTCCTTGCCCTTTAAAAGCCTTACTCTAATGGAGAGAGAAGAACAGTATGCAGACAGATACAGAACATATCAGATAATGATTAGTGATGTTAAGAGAAAAACTAAGCAAAGCCAGAGAATAGAGAGCTAGGGCTAGCCAGAAATGAAGTAGCAGTTCTAGCCTACCCAGTTTCAGGTGTGTAGGCCTGGGGACCAAAGCACATTTGACCTGCAGAAGAGCCAGAGGCTGACGGGCCTATGAGAGTGATGAGGTTACAGTTAGCAAATCTAGGATGCGCTCAGGCATTTGATTAGAAGGCTCCATGGATGATTCTGCTGTGCAGACGGAGTTAATATATAGACTAGGAACCATTTGGCCATGCTGACAGGTGCCCCACCTGGACTTCCAAGGGGAGGTCAAGTTGATATCAGTAGCATCATTAGAAAACATGGCTGCCTCAAGCTGAAAACTAGATTCTGTCCACATGTACCAGTTTTCCAAAAGGATTAGGCTTGTTACTAATACTTTAACAGATTTTTTTTTGCCTTCAGAATTATGCTGCTCAATGATGGCTCCTTAGGAGTGAGGAGCCTAATTCCAAATAAAATTGCTATGTGAATATACAATTTTTTATCTTGATTTTGCTGAGACATGGAATTAAACATTCTGTTGGCTACCCTAAAAACTGCTGACTTTTGCTCTTATTTTTGTTCTAGTGTAAAGCATCACAAAGTGGCGACCTTGAACAAAAAGAAGCCTCAAGAAAGAGTAAGAGAAAGAAAGAAAAGTCTAAATCAAAATACGAAATCCTGACAGTTCAAGAGCCACCAAGGATTGAAGTACATTTATATTTATTACTCACATTGTGTGATAAATGGGTCTTTCTTAATAGAAACAAAGGTTCCTCAGTTAACATCTCCAGCATTTTTTTAGAGACTATTTTCTTAACTGCTAGAGAAAATAATAGTCATCCAGCCTGCTCACTTCTTACTCGGCTTCTTAGCTATCTCAGAGCAGACACTCAGTGGACATTTGAATGGATAAATGGGCTAGGGACAAAACTACATGTATTGGAGTTTAATACTTTGTGTGCCATATTACTGATATTTCCCCTTACTACCTGTTGTTTTCTTTGCTTTAGAATGCTGACTTTTGCAGGGCCTCCTTTTCTATCCATAAATCTTGTGGTAAAGTGCTTCACTGTAGAGACAAATGTAGAGTGGGCCTCATTCAGAATTTCATGACCTTCCAGAAGTGAGTGCCCTTTAATTATTGTCCCATGGTACTCCATGAATGTTGTGTATTCTGAGCACCCAGCCTGGCTCTGTGTTTCTTATGGGGCTGGTTGTGTTCTTCGCATTACTATGCCAGACGCAGGTGGCCTTTCTGCTTGTGCAGGCAGAAGGCTCTCACAGGTGTTGTCCAGGGCATTCCCACACACCCAGGGTGGGGGTACAGTTCCCAAGGCTCTCAGAACATCCATTTGAGAATAGCTAGGTTACATGTTGGAAGAATTGCTAACATGGCAGAAGCATTATGGTTTGGGCCAATGAATTATTCATATTTCTGCCCCATGCTTCTTTCATAATTCTTTTTTCCAGAGTACCTAAAATATTGACAAAAATGATGTTTTGAAATTATTTAAAAAATTTTTTATAGGCTCAGCGCCTGTGATTCAACGGGCTAAGGTGCCAGCCATGTACATCTGAGCTGGTGGGTTCAAATCCAGCCCGGACCCGCCAAACAATAATGACGGCTGCAACGAAAAAAAAAAATGGCCGGGCGTTGTGGCGGGTGCCTGTAGTCCCAGCTACTTGGGAGGCGGAAGCAGGAGACTCGCTTGAGCCTAGGAATTGGAGGTTGCTGTGAGCTGTGATGCCACAGCACTCTATCCAGGGTGACAGCTTGAGGCTCTGTTTCAAAAAAAAAAAATTTTTTTTTATAGCAGGCCTATTGCCTTTGTCTGTTTACTAAGATGGGTTCTGTACAAATTATGTGACATAAATCTGCATCTAGATCTGATGGTTCTCTAATGAAACGTGTAGTCTTTTGACATATAGTTGCATGAATACTCTCATGCCAAGGTGGTCCAAGGTCAGTTCTAGACACCTCAATTGCGCCTTGGTGGCACTCTCTCTCCCTTTTGGTTGTGGATGTAATACAACTGTGGTCTTTAAATTTAAGCTAAATAAAGCAGAAGCTCTTATGTGACAGTTATGCAGCTATTTAATATCACCTTGAAAATCTTTGTGAAACCTTATTAAAGACAGAAAACATAAGCAGTGAAAAGATTATGCTTGGCCTATTTGTGACCTCATGATTAATAGAGCTAAAAGGTGTGTGGTTTACTTAGGATGCCGAGGAGTTTCCCAACCTGGCAGTTGCATCTGAAAGAAGAGACAGAGTAGAGTCACCGAAATTTCAATCTAAACAGCAGCCACAGGTAATTTTTAGATGGAAGCTACAATTGCTTTAGGCTTAACTATCCTCACTTAACTAAACTCCTAACTGCTTTCCAGACTTCTTTATGTACCGAGTCAGGTGGTTATGTTTTGATTCATTCCTTCATGGGAGAACTGCATCCACTGTGTTGAAATAGAACTGCTGTTAAGCTAAGATGTGTTGTCACTTTTGTAATATGACTTTTGGTAACAGCAGTTGGTAAGTCAGAAAGGAGAGGGGACACAAACTGCCTATGAAACTTTAATTGAAAAGAAAAAATGGGGCGGTGCTGGTTGCTCAGTGGGTAGGATGCTGGCCATATACAACCAGGCTGGCAGGGTTTGAACCTGACCTGGGCCAGCTAAACAACAGTGACAGCTGCACTATTTTAAAAAAATAGCCAGGTGTTGTGGCGGGTGCCTGTTGTCCCAGCTACTTGGGAGGCTGAGGCAAGAGAATCTCTTAAGCCCAAGAGTTTGAGGTTGCTGTGAGGCCACGGCACTCTAACCAGGGCGACATAGTGAGACTCTGTCTCAAAAAAAAAAAAAAGAAAAGAAAAAAAATATATAAGCTCAGTTTATTTAGGAGATACACTTCCATTGCAAGGCAATAATGTCCAACAGAAGAAAAATAAGAGAGGCACCAAAATTTTATCCTGTGAAGTCCAAACAAAAGCTAAAGGGGAAGTGATTTCTCCTTGCACCCTCTCCTGCTTATAGGTTCAGGAGGGAACTTGTGATTCATAATTTAACTGGGGAACTTCCATACTTTTAGCCATTTATTCTCTACCGTGTTCAATGTCATTTTGCCTTCTAAAGGAGGAAAATTATTTTCATATTTATGGAAAGTATAGTATTCTAAACCTTTGTGTGAATTAACTTTTAAATCACATGTTACAATGTGCTTATCTTCCATTCCTGCAACAGGTCTCCTTACCTGCCCTTGTTGTAAGCTGGTGAGCTCCCCTGACCCATCCCCTCAGCCAGTAAGGTTTTCAGTGTCAGGGAAAAGAACATTTGGCAGAGTCAAGTACAGGTGCTAAAGCAAATGGGACACGGTGCCTTAGGACATACCATGGGGCTTCCTTATACAACTTTTTTTTAAAGAGGTCAGATGTCACTCTGTCTCCCAGGCTGGAAAGTCAGTGGGGTGGTTTTAGCTCAGTGTAACTTCAGACTCTTGGCCTCAAACAATCCTCCTGCCTCAGCCTCCCAAGTAGCTGGGACTACAGATGTCTGCCACCACTCCCAGCTATCTCCTTGAACAACTTTTTATATATCCTCAAAACCTAAATCCCAAACATTTCAAAAAAAATTTGTTTCAAGTATATCAAACTCTGTATCTACATTTAGTGTTATCTACTGGATATGATTTGGGCTTGTGTAGACTTTTGGAGTTACCACTATGATTTCATGGCAGTTTGTTGGTTCCCTGAGGCAGTTAAAAAGAGAATGGTGCTAATGGGGCAATAGTGCTAAAGATGTAGCCTCTCACACAGACTTCTGTAGTCAAAAGCTTTATAGGAGCCTTGGTGCCTTGTCTGTAGTTATTCACTGTTAACTCACAGTGGTGATGTAGATAGAAATGTAGGTGCTTTCATATAAACCCAGTGCTCTGAAAGAAGGAAACAATCACAATAACATCAGCAGATAATGTGGGATTGATTTTTTTTAATTTTAAGATTTTTATAGTCTCTAAATCCATTTCATCTCATTTCATCTATAATGATATGAATGCTTTTTGTAAAAATGAAAAATGAAAAGTTTGTATATTACCATAAAACTTACGATTTTTGAACTTTTTAGGATAATTTTAAAAATAGTATAAAGAAGAGCCAGCTTCCAGTACAGTTGGATTTGGGGGGAATGCTGACAGCACTAGAGAAGAAGCAGCACTCCCAGCATGCAAAGCAGTCCTCCAGACCAGTGGTGTTCTCAGGTAAAAGAGTCATTTCATCTCCAGAAAGTGGTTGAAAGTCTTTTCCGGATAAATTATTTTGTTAATGTTTTCTCTTCTAATCAAAAGTTATTTATATATAATCAAAATAGTTTGGTACTAAAATAAGCTTAGACATACACCTATGGAGTAGAACTGAGCATCCAGGAATAAACCCATGTATCAACTGATTTTTGACAAAGAACAGTCTGTTTAAAAGTGATGCCAGGACATCTGGATTTCCATATGCAAAAAAATAAAGTCATACCCCCTACCTCACACCATAGATAAAAATGAACTCAAGGCCAGGTGTGGTGGCTCAGGCCTGTAATCCTAGCTAGCGCTTTGAGAGGCAGAGGAGGGAAGATTGCTTGAGACTAGAAATTTGAGACCAGCCTGGATAACACATTAAGGCCTTGTCTCTACAAAAAATGAAGAAAAAGAAAAGTTAGACTGGCATGGTGGTATGTGCCACTAGTTCTATTTGGGAGGCCAGGCCAGGAGGATCACTTGAGCGTAGGAGATATATGTAGCAGTGAGCTATGACTATGCACTGTACTCTAGCCCAGGCCACAGAGCCCTCCTTACCACTCCTAGGTCTAGGAAAAAAAAATATTGAACTAAAAATGGATCAGTTGAGGGCCAGGCACATTAATCCCAGCACTTGGGAGGCCAAGGTGGGTGGATTGCCTGACCTCACAGGTTCAAGCCAGCCTGACCAAGAGCAAGACCCCATCTCTAAAAATAGCCAGGCGTTGTGGCAGGTGCTTATAGTCCCATCTACCTGGAAGGCTGAAGCAAGGGAATCACTTAAGCCCAGGAGTTTGAGGTTGCTGTGAGCTATGACACCATTTCACTCTGGGGCTCAAAGTGAAACTCTGTCTCAAAAAAATAAATACAAATAAATAAAAATGAGTCAGTGGTTTTAGTTCTAAATATAGGAACTGAAACTATAAAATTCTTAAGAAAAAAATGAATAAGTCTTGACCTTGGATTGGACAGTAGATTTTTAGATATGGCACCAAAAGCTTGGGCAACAAAAGAAATTTTGGACCTCTTAAAATTTAAAAACTTTTAGGTAGGAGAGATATTGTCAAGAAAATGATAAAACAATTTATGGAATAGGCAAATCATATGTCTGGTCATGGATTAATATCCAATATCAAAGATAAAAGAACTCCTACAAGTCAACAGTAAAGAAAATAGTACAATTTAAAAAGTGGGCAAAAGACTTGAAAAGATATTTTTCAGAAAAGACAAATATCCAGTCTTCACATGAAAAAGATACTCAGCATCATTAGTCCGTAAGGAAATGCTAATCAAACTACGGTGAAATACCACTTGCTACCTAAGAGGGTAACTATAATTAAAAACACATAAATTAACGAGTGTTGATGAGAATGTGGAGATATTGGAACCCTTATACACTGCCAGTGGGAATGTAATTTGGCAGCTGTTGTGGAAGACAATTTCATGGTTCCTCAAAGTAATAAATACAGAGTTACCACATGGCCCAGCAATTCCACTCCTCAGTACCCTTCAAAATTAAAAACACTCACACTTGTATGCCAGGATGTATTGCATTATTCTTAATAACTAAAAGATGAAAACAACCCAAATGTTAATCATCAATACATAAATGGGTAAACATTAGTGGAATACTGTACAGTTTTAAATAAGGAATGAATTCGAATACATTGTATAACATGAATGAAACCTTATTTAAAAAATAAACTTCATTTAAAATTTTCAATTACTGTTTCATTTTTTTCCTTAATAAGTCTATTATTTAATCTCTTAGGATAAAAAACAAGATTCTAAATAAATAACAAAGGAATGTCAAGGGAATGGTCCAACTGCCCCATTTCTATGGCTGTAGTTGCTATTTGAATTTAAATGTATTTAAAACACATTCAAAACAAAATGTATATTTTCTGAGTGAAATAATGTTACAACCACCCCTCCACTTTCTCAACTTTTTATAATTTTAGACACAAACCTTCATTTTCAGTTTGGTTAAAAAATACAAGAATGGGGTGGCACTTGTGGCTCAAAGGAGTAGGGCGCTGGTCCCATATGCCAGAGGTGGTGGGTTCAAACCCAGCCCCAGCCAAAAACTGCAAAAAAAACAATACAAGAATGATGGCCAACCTTAATATGAAGTGTGTACCTTACAGGAAATTTTGTTAACAATAGTAACACAGTAATAATGCTATTAATAATGAAGTCCTAAATTTAGAATCTGGAACATTCTGCCATCAAGGATGGGGAAAGGGTAATTCAGTCCAATCAGTCTATCTCAAGATCTTCATCTCTTGTTTGTTCCACTTGTATTATCTTTTCTGTAACTGGATTAACGCCCAAAATGAGCTGCAGCTTTTATTACTGTAGACTGCATGATTTTTGTACTCAGCTCCCATTTTGTTCCTCCTGCTTGTGTTTCCAGTCTGCTGCTTTCTCACGTTGGCCTTTCAGCATGTTCCTTCTGTGAGCATTCTGGAAGTTTCTCCCAACCTTTTTTCTTCTTTTCACCTTCTTGATCATCTCCTTCAGAAGAAGAGGCTGATGTAACCCTTTTTAACTAAATTTTTCCTTTTGATTCAACTTCTTTCTTCCCCTCTTTTTTGTCTGGCTCTTTTGGTTTATCTTTTTCCTTTTGGCCCTCTTCATCCTTTTTAAGCTGCTTTTCCGGTGGTTTTCCTCTTGCGCCCCCCCACCCCCACCGCACCCCCGCTTTCTTTGTCTTCTTCAGTAGCCGAGTCACTCGCTGAAGGACAAGGCTGTCTTACTATTTGGGGTCTGCCTCTTGGTTGTAGATTAACAGATATCATTGCTGTTGTCACTGTTCCTGCCTCTGCCTCTACTTATTTTTCTGCTTTCCTCTTTCTCCCTCTTCTGTCAGCTTTAGGGGTGATTATGTCAATTGCTTTACTTACATCCTTGTTGCTGGCTTTTTCTTCATGGTCTGTATCTTCCTTTGAAATACTAGTTTCTTGGCTCAGCGCTTGTGGCTCACGGGGCTAAGGCACCAGCGACGTACACCTGAGCTGGCAGGTTCGAATCCAGCCCGGGCCCGCCAAACAACAATGACGGCTGCAACCAAAAAATGGCCGGGCGTTGTGGCGGGCACCTGTGGTCCCAGCTACTTGGGAGGCAGAGGCAGGAGACTCGCTTGAGCCCAGGAATTGGAGGTTGCTGTGAGCTGTGATGCCACAG
>CAUYON010023929.1:0-41764 GCA_963573935.1 Arctocebus calabarensis | reverse complement strand
AACAATGACGGCTGCAACCAAAAAATGGCCGGGCGTTGTGGTGGGCGCCTGTAGTCCCAGCGACTTGGGAGGCAGAGGCAGGAGACTTGCTTGAGCCCAGGAATTGGAGGTGGCTGTGAGCTGTGATGCCACAGCACTCTACCCAGGGTGACAGCTTGAGGCTCTGCCTAAAAAAAAAAGAAAAAGAAAAGAAAAAGAGTTCTCACCAAAAAAAAATAAGGGTGAGGTAATGCACATGTTACATAGCTTGGTTTAGGCATTCCACAACGTGCACAAGTATCAAAACAAAATATTGGGCCGGGCACGTGGCACATGCCTGTAATCCCAGCACTCTGGGAGGCTGATGCGGGCGGATTGCTTGAGCTCAGAAGTTGGAGACCAGCCTGAGTAAGAGCAAGACCCCATCTCTAAAAATAGCTGGGTGTTGTGGTGGCTGCCTGTAATCCTAGCTACTCAGGAGGCTGGGGTAAGAGGACTGCTTGAGCCCAGAAGTTGGAGGTTACTGTGAGTTATGATCACAGCCCTACAGAGGGCACAAGACTCTATATCAAAAAAAAAAAATCATTTTGTATACCCTAAATATACACAATTTTTACTTGTCAAGAGGGGCTCCAGAGTACACTGTGCCAAGAAGACCCTAAGATTCGTTGATGCAGTTTGTCCGCAAAAGTGTATTTGAGTTCCAGTTCAACCAAGAGTTGAATCATCCTTCTAAGTTGCTTACGCTTTCTCAGCCCCATTACTCTCACTCTAGAAATGGAGAAAATAATACCCAGAGACTGCTGTGCGGATCAAATGCAAGACTTGGTGTAAAAGCTTCTTGAAGATTAGAAATACAATATGATGTGATCAGCTCGGACTCTCCCAGAGGCTGCCAGCCTGCCCCACTCCAGACCAAGTGTTAACCAGCTGGTATCTTGCTGTCTGAGTCACAAAGAGTTCAGAGCTTTCTCAGCAGGAAGACAGCTCAGACTAAAAGCGCCTCAAGTTTCCTGAGGACTCTACCTGGAATCCCAGGTACGTTTAATAGAGACGAAATCAAATGTTTCTCAATAGAAATGTACAGTGCTCAGGTTGTGGGCAAGCTCCCAAAAGGATGCATCTGGGCACTGAATCCAGAAAGTGGAGGAAAGAAACTAGCTGTCCCAGGGACAGCCGGCTGGCACGGCAGCCAGCAGCGTTTCTGCAGCTTTCACCTTAGCAGCACCCCTCTGACCTGGCACGAGGGGCCCGTGGAGTGCAGACAAACCCAGTCCCTCCAGCCAACCCGATTTCCCCGAATTCTCCGTGCGTGCCTCTTTTTCTCATTAAGGCTCCTGGAAACACAGCCCTGCCGAATGCTGGCAAGCCTCAGAGGCAGCAGCAGCTAATATTTTTTAAAGATGTGTAGAACAGGCTGGGTTTTTTATTTGCCTTTTCAAGTTTTTATTTTTATACTTATTTTGTATTGAAAAGAAAAGCATAAATTACCACAAATTACAAAAGATGAAAGCAGGAGTAGAATAACAAATGAATCACTCCAGGCTAGAAAGCAAACACTCTCAATAATGTTAATGTTTTAATGCAAGCGAGGAATGGTTTTGTTTTATTTTGTCTTTGAGACAGTCTCAAGCTGTCTGCCTGAGTAGAGTGCCATGGCGTCACAGCTCACAGCAACCTCCAACTCTTGGGCTTAAGCGATTCTCTTGCCTTAGCTCCCAAGCAGCCGGGACTACAGGCACCTGCCACAACGCCCGGCTGTTTCTCGGTTGCAGTTGTCATTGTTGTTCCGCAGGCTCAGGCTGGATTCCCAACCGCCAGTGTATGTGGCGGGCACCCTGGCCACTTGAACTACAGGCACCAAGGCTGGAATGGTTTTAAAGTAACAACTAAGTAAGGCTTAAGCCTGTAGGAGCAAGAGTTTAAGCTTTAAACTCCCCACGTTTCTGACATTAGATAGGTTACAGGATAGATAAGAAATAATAATCCAAGGTAATCTCTAATCAGGAGGCGTAAGGGACCGCCACAGCCCGTGCTTGGCCAGCACGCCCCTCCCTCCCTCCAACTACACCCTACGCCAAGGAGCAAGGGAAGGGAAGAAATACGAGTTCTGCCAAAGCAGCCTCTAACACTGGCTGCCCCTGCCTCCTTCACCCTCCGCCACAAGCAGGGGGAGGAAAGGAAGGCCCAGCCAAAGCCACAGAGCTGGAACAAGCAGCCCCCGCGACTCTAACTCGGGCTCAGTTTATGTGCTCCGACGCGCTCTGCCCCTCCCCTGGCCTCGTAGCTAAAGGAGGCCGTTTATAACTTTTCGCCCCTCTGCCACCGAGAACTCTGCACCTTCTCTCTGATTTAGAGCTTTAAGGTCATTTCTGTGAAGTCAGAGTACAAATAAAGAAGGCCTGTTACCTGAGGGTCCTTCTGCTCTGATGACCTATGTCCATCTCTGCTGAGGCCAAAGGAGCTTCACCCGGTTCCAGGATGTCACTCCGGTGGCTACTGACCTGAGATTTAATCAGTTGAGAAGCGCTCTACTCATTCCACACCAAGGAGGACCTACTGAAGTGACTGATGGGCTGGACTCTAGAGCCGAACTGCCAGGTGGAAGCCCCAGCTCTGCCACTTACTAGCTACGGAACATTGTACAAGTTGTTAACCAAACTGAGTCTCAGTGTCCTGATTGCAAAATGGAAGAGATGAGGTTAACAATCAGAGCCCCCTCATAGGGCTGTCTTATAAAGACAAAATAAGTTAGCTGCAGACAGCAAGCCCCTGACCAACGTCAGCCTATGTGCTAGGCACCGTTGTGCTTGAAGCTAACGAGGCTACAGTCTCAGCCTTCCTGTTTGAGGCCACAGTTTGAATTCTGAGATTAAACGGCACACACTTTGGCTATGAGGGCAGATGGAAAAGAGAATCCAAACCTCAGAATGAAATCCACAAGCGTCAATCTGATATCTAAGGTCTACCATACTCTACTCCATGCTTCTTCCTATTTTCGTACCAATCTCCAGGTCGCCCATTCATTTGAAGAAGAAGAAAAGTCAAGCACCTAAGTGCCACACAGTTAGGCTCAGTTCCTCACTGGTCAACCCAGTGCCTCCCATTCCCATTTCCTGCCCAGTCTTTAAGACAGAGGTTGAGACTCAGAGCTTCCACAAAGCCCTCCCTGGCTGGTCTAACCAACAGGACTTCCCTTTTTGACCTCTCCTAGGTCTTTGGGGCTTTACTTGGTATTCTCCATACATTGATGATTTGGTTATATGGTTTTATTTTTTAAACCTAACTAAAGTACAAGCAAACGCAAAAGAAGGGCTGAATCTTACATTTCTTTGTACAAATATCCCTAAGTGACTAGGTCTTTATTATGCTTTGCACTTAGCAGAAACCCAGTGAATAATGGGACATAGATGGGTTAAAGCAAACTCATCATCACTCTTTCAAAACAAATATCCTTCCGATCAATACTCCCTCAAAGTGTAGAAGGAAACTCAATCTTTTTTTGAGACATAGTCTATGTCGCCCTCGGTGGAGTGCCGTGGTGCCACAGCTCACAGCAACCTCAGACTCTTGGGCTTAAGCAATTCTCTTGCCTCGGCCTCCCAGGTAGCTGGGACTACAGGCGCCCACCACAACACCTGGCTATTTTTTGGTTGCAGATGCCATTATTGTTTAGCAGGCCTGGGCCGGGCTCGAACCCATCAGCCCCCGTGCATGTGGCCAACGCTGTTTTCACTGAGCTTTGGGCGCCAAGCCAGGAGACTCAATCTTTAAACACAGGTTTATAGTTAAATTGCTACTTATTGGCTGTGCCATCTTGAGGAATTTACTTAATTGTGGTTCACTTTCCTCATCTATAAACTGGGGATAATCAAAGTCTGTCCACTTATTAGGGTAATTATAAGGATGAAATTCAATAAAGCACTCTGAATGGAACCTGGCACACAGTAATTACTCTAAATGTCTGCTAATATTATAACTATCTTCATTGAGTTCAAACCACCCAGGATGCCCACAAAGCATTTTATACAGTATGTTGGGCCTATACAGCAAAGCTACAGCACATCATTACATGCAAAACACTTTTCCCTCCTTCTTCATCCATTTGGCCTAGTAGGTTGTAAAAAATGGAAATAACCAATAAACTTCTACAACAAAAAAGCATCCCTTCCTCTGCGCCTTATGCTGTGATAAAATCTGTCATTTTAAACTATTCTGTCCACCTCAGCAAAGCTTTGAGCATTTATACAACTCTAAACATATACATATTTTCACAGTAGCTTGAAAGAGGAAAGGAAGATCTTAGGCAAAAAAAAATTCACTAACAAATTTATCAAGGCTGTACAGAGCCATCAAACTCAGTGCTTTCCCATGAAGTACCTTCTTCGGTTGTGTTTTTCAGTCTGACCCAGGCATCAATGAAAACAGAAAGCCCTACCTCAACCCCACCAGGCGCGATTACACATCTTGTCATCAAAACAGCAGATTTTCCATCAAACCATTTCTCTTTCTCTCTCTTTTTATCTTTTGTTACTATTTTTCAATGAGATTTTAATTAAGATCTGTTTTAAGGTACAAGCTAAAAGGCAAATAACACTTCAATAATGAGACAAAATGAAACTGCTGACAGATAATACTACAGAAAGAATGGGCAGTTCAAATTCACACACTGGCATTCCAAAAACACACACACAAAAACAGAAAAACCTAGCAACTTTCTTTTAAGATATTTGCAATCAGGGGGAAATGCAGCTTTCAAATCTCAAAACCAATTTTTGCCAGCTAGCTTTCACTTAGTCTGTGCCTGCATATGACCCCTCGCCTGAGTCAATTAGAGTTTTAATGACCATCTGGTTCGTTCAAGTATAATACAGAGGTTAAGAATACCGATATAGGCTGGGCATGATGGTTCAGGCCTATATTCCTAGCACTCTGGGAGGCCAAGGCAGGAGAATTGCTTGAGCTCAGGAGTTCAAGATCAGCCTGAGCAAAGCAAGACCCCATCTCTACCAAAAATAGAAAAATTAGCAGGGTATTGTGGCAGGTGCCTGTAGTCCCAGCTACTCAAGAGGCTGAAGCAAGAGGATAGCTTTAACTCAGGAGTTTGAGGTTGCTGTGAGCTAGCAGTCTAGCTTGGGCAACAGAAAAAGACTTTGCCTCAAAAAAAAAGGAATACTGGCTCGGCACCTGTGGCTCAACGGGCTAAGGCGCCAGCCATGTACACCTGAGCTCGCGGGTTTGAATCCAGCCTGGACCTGCCAAACAACAATGGTGGCTGCAACCAAAAAATGGCTGGGCGTTGTGGCGGGCGCCGGTAGTCCCAGCTACTTGGGAGGCAGAGGAAGGAGACTCGCTTGAGCCTAAGAATTGGAGGTTGCTGTGAGCTGTGATGCCACAGCACTCTACCCAGGGTGACAGCTTGAGGCTCTGTCTCAAAAAAAAAAAAAAAGGCATACAGACGTAAAATCAGGTACTCTCTTTTCCCAGCTTCATGACAACATGCAAACAAGTTACCTACTCTCTCCATATCTCATCTTAACATCTATAAAAAGGCAAAAATAATTATACTTAACACAGAGTTGTGATTAAGAGAGCTCATAAATAGGAATATCCTTATTCGTTTTTATATTCTGTAATTGTTTAGCCCAATGCCAGGCTGTAGAGCACACTCAATAAAATGTCATTATTACTATGCTCACCTGTCTGTGCAATTCAATAGCCAATACCATGAGGCTCATCACTTTTGAAGTCAATGCTTTTCTTGCTGAGACCTGCCAGCTCCCAGAACAGGCCCGAAAAATTAGTTTGATATAGCTCATTACAAAACAAAGCAAATTATAAGAAAATAGAGCAAATTAAGCTTCCAAATTTATTAAGTAACCCAGACAGCAAACACTAAGATGCCAGTGTGGGGTGTCTGGTACTCCTAAGAAACAACATGCTGACCAAGTCAATTGCTTCTTCTCATAGCCAACCTTATACTCAGAAGGCCTCTAGGGAGCCCAGTGCATTTCCCTACTTTTTAAAAAGTCACATATTAAGCATATATGTAATAGGTAAATTAAATATCACCCAAAAAGCCCATGTCAAAGAACAGGCCAGGCACAGTGGCTCACACCTATAATCCTAAGCACTCTGGGAGGCCTAGGTAGGTGGATTGCTTGAGCTCATGAGTTCTAGACCATCCTCAGGAAAAGCAAGACCCTGACTCTGCTAAAAATAGATAAAATTAGCTGGGCATCATGGTAGATGCCTGTTGCCCCAGCTTATGGGGAGGCTGAGGCAAGAGGTTTGCTTGAGCCCTAGAGACTGAGGTTGCTATGAGCTATAATGACACCACGGCACTCTATCCAGGGTGACACAGGGAGACTGTATCAAAAAAAAAAAAAAAGAAGAAGAAGAAGAAAAGAACAAAAAGGCTTTCTTGAAATTCATATTTAGGAACAAGATTGCTAATATAATCTATGCATGTAACAAAATTAAGTGGGATTAATCATTAGCATATGTTTTCTGTCTCCACACAGGTTGAGTGTCAGTGTCACTGACATTACAATGCCCAGCAGCAGCCTAGTAAAATAGGGCATAGGCAAACATATTACATATGAGTACAGCAGCCAAATATTTTATTTCCCTAAAGAACATAAATATTCAAGTCTTGCATGGAAATCACATCCCCTAAATTCTTCTAAACTGAATAGACCAAAGACAAAGCATCTACCAAGCATGCACTTTATATTATGCAACTTGCCTGCTGTGGCTAAACAGGAGCTCATGAGGACAAACACGGTGACCACATACTGGGAAGTCATTTTTATTCTCCAACACTGCGTCTGGTCCCGTCGCCTCAGACTGATGTTCTTCAGAAAGCAGACAGGCTTTGCAAATCAGAAGTGGTCTTAAAATCCCTCTTTGTAATTTTCAAATTGCCTGTAAAAGTAAACAAATTTCAGTAAGAAATCTTAGTACAGAAACTTCTAACACACATGAAAGTTAAATGAAGAATTTCTGAAAAGTGTTAAGATGAGAAATTTATCTTAGGCTTGGTGCCTATAGCACAGTGGTTACAGTGCCGGCCACATATAACCAGGCTGGTGGGTTAGAACCCAGCCCAGGCCAGCTAAGTGACAATGACAACTACAACAGAAAAATAGTCGGACGCTGTAGTGGGCACCTGTAGTCCCAGCTACTTGGGAGGCTGAGGCAAGAGAATCGCTTAAGCCCAAGAGTTTGAGGGTGCTGTGAGCTGTGACACCACAGCATTCTACCCAGGGTGACAGCTTGAAACTCTGTCTTAAAAAAAAAAAAAATTATCTTAAAAAATGACAAGAGAGGCTCGGCGCCTGTGGCTCAACGGGCTAAGGTGCCAGCCACATACACCTGAGCTGGCGGGTTCGAATCCAGCCTGGGCCCGCCAAACAACAATGATGGCTGCAACCAAAAAATGGCCAGGCGTTGTGGTGGGCGCCTGTAGTCCCAGCTACTTGGGAGGCAGAGGCAAGAGACTTGCTTAAGCCCAGGAATTGGAGGTTGCTGTGAGCTGTGATGCCACAGCACTCTATCCAGGGTGATAGCTTGAGGCTCTGTCTCAAAAAAAAAAAAATGACAAGAGAGACTAAAGAAAACTGGGGAGGGGCTAGTAACTACCTAATAAAAATGTTTATAGCAAACACTTTTACAAATGACATACTTATTTTTTACTTTTTTTTTTTTTGAGATAGAGTCTCACTCTGTCACCCAGGTTAATGTACAGTGGCATCATCACAGCTCACTGCAAACACAAACTCCTAGGCTCCAGCAATCCTCCTGTCTCAGCCTCCCAAATAGCTGAGATTACTGGCATGCACTGCTGTGCCCAGCTAATTTTTCTGGTTTTTGTAGAGCTAGGGTATGGCTCTTGCTCGGGCTGGTGTCAAACTCATGTCCTCAAGCAATCTTCCCTTCTCTCCCTCTCAGAAAGTTGAGATTACATGCATGAGCCACCATGCTTGGCCTATTTTTGACATTTTAAATCTTTGGTTTTTACACAGAATTTTCAGGAATTAAAGAGGAAAACGAGGTGCACCTGAAATGTAACATCACCAGTAACGCCGTGGTACTGAAATAATCAATGATACTGGATACACGTATTCCCTAGCGCCAGCAGGAAAACAGACAGCTCTGATTAGAGACTCAATCTAATGCTATAATGACAGGGTTATCACAGGATCAAATTAAATTACACTGAGAATCAATCCGAAAAAATAAAGAAACTTAAAAAAGCAAAGTTCTTATTTCAACTGCGTGCCAACATTTTAACAGGAGAAAGCCTTCCCTGCCCCTCACCCCCATCAGAGACTATCTGGTTACAGACCAGAGGATCCAGAAAGTCCTTTCTAACCTTTTCCCACCCAGAGTCATGAATGAGAGCTCTGCAGTGGTTTTCTTAACTTAAAAATTCTTCCCATGGCCCTATTACCTCACTTAGATGCTCCAAAGTATATTATCCCTGAGCCTGGTTCAAGTCATGGAGGTTGTTCAAGTCAACAAACATTCTCTGAGCACCTACTACGCTGCAAGCATGGTTCCTCCTCCTTAAGAATCAAAGTTATCCAACAACTGAATACCAGTTCCAAGTACCTGCCTGTTCTAAGTCCTGGGAAAAGCAGGATGGTGGAGTTTCCAGGAGCCATCTCCAACATCTGGGGCTTGTAGCATTGGTACCCACACCCCAAACTACCATGCACAGAACCTACTAGCTTCAGAGACAAAGCCTGCTTGGGCACTTACAGATCCAGTATACAAATATAAAAGTAGCAAAATGAGTTGTTGGGTTTTTTTTGAGATAGAGTCTCACTATGTCGCCCTCGGTAGAGTGCCGTGGTGTCACACGTCACAGCAACCTCCAACTCCTGGGCTTAAGCAATTCTCTTGCCTCAACCTCCCAAGTAGCTGGGACTACAGGCGCCCGCCACAACGTCCAGCTATTTTTTGGTTGTAGTTGTCACTGTTGTTTGGTAGGCCCAGGCTGCATTTGAATCTGCCAGCTCTGGTGATGTGGCTGGAGCCCTAGCCACTTGAGTTACAGGCACTAAGCCACAAAATGAGTTTCTAATTAAATGCACTGCATCAAGTGTTATGAGAAAGATATTTCAAATGGCTCTCTGCAGTTATAACACGAACTGCCTATACATGAGAAGGGGGAAAACAGGGTGCTCAGGGGACGGGGTGGGAGGGAGGCAGGAGCCTTTTCATTGAATTCCCTTCTGGATTCTGTACCAGGTGCAAGTATTATCTGTCTAGAAATAATAACAATAAAGTTCTAATTTCAAAAAGGATTTCTAAGATATGCCTTAAAACTTAATTATTGCATAAGCAGGAGGCACGATGGCTCAATCTTGGTATGTGATAGTGATTAAAAGCCCAGGATCAGGGCAGCACCTGTGGCTCAGTGAGTAGGGCACTGGTCCCATATGCCGGAGGTGGTGGGTTCAAATCCAGCCCCGGCCAAAAACTGCAAAAAGAAAAAAAAAAAAGAGTATAATCCAGTTGGGATTATAATCTCATTGGACGGCGCCTGTGGCTCAAAGGAGTAGGGCGCCAGCCCCATATGCCGGACGTGATGGGTTCAAACTCAGCCCTGGCTAAAAACTGCAACAACAACAACAAAAAAAAGCCCAGGATCAGCCAGGCGAGGTGGCTTACTCCTGTAATTCCAGCATTCTGGGAGGTCAAAGTGGGGGAATTGCCTGAGTTCACAAGTTCGAGACCAGCCTGAGCCAGAGAGAGACACCCCCCCACATCTCTAAAAATAGCCAGGCATTGTGGAGAGCACCTGTAGTCCCAGCTACTCAGGAGGCTGAGGCAAGAGAATTGCTTGAGCCCAAGAGCCTGAGATTTCTGGGAGTTGTGATGCCACAGCACTCTACCCAGGATGACAAAGTGAGAGTTTGTCTCTCAAAAAAAAAGTCTAGTTTCAGTAGAACATGGATCATGACGCCATTTGAAATTCTGCCTATGTGTGAGTCCACTCTGTCACCTTCTAAATGTGATGTTAGAGGGATTACTCTTCAAGAACTAACCTATCCTGGCCCAGCGCCCATAGCTCAGTGAGTAGGGTGCCAGCCACATACACTGAGGCTGGCGGGCTCGAGCCTGGGTTGGGTCTGCTAAACAACAATGACAACTGCAACCAAAAAATAGCCGGGCATTGTGGTGGGTGCATGTAGTGCCAGGTACTCGGGAAGCTGAGGCAAGAGAATCGCTTAAGCCCAAGAGTTGGAGGTTGCTGTGAGCTGTGACGCCATGGCACTCTACATACATTTTATGCTAGCCACTGCTTTAGTGGCTATCACTAAATGTGAGCCATGATAACTGTGTTGTATCAGCACTCGCCCATTTCGCTTTGAGGAATTTATACTGATAAAGTAGAGGAACTGGAATGTGGCTGTTTGTGTAATTCTTAGCTAGTGTGAAACCAGTTCAATCTTTTGTTTACTACAAAATAAACATTACACAGCCAAAAAAAAAAAAAGGAGATAAGCAAGAAGAGAATTAGTAAAAGAACAAATTGCCAGTCAAGTTTCGGCACAAATCATTGGTGACACAATAGTCTTGCCTCAAAAGCTGACTAAACTATAGATAATTTGGAAGCCATTGAGATGACTTCAATCATCCCTTGAGGTCCAACATTTCTGTCCATATCCCCTCAGATCAAATGGAAATCTTCTCTCTGACAACTTAAGAATTCAACAACAGCAAAGAGTATTTGTTTCCATTTTTTCCCTTCCAAAAAAAGATTAAATTTCCTGAATGGACTGATAAGCAAAAATCTCTCTAAAAGAATACACTATCAGAAGATCTCAGAAGAAGATGGCTTCTCAGAGGATTTTTATGGGGGGCATAAACTGTGAGCCGCATGAAACTTATGGGAGTGTGTGAGGAGCCTGCGATCTGGGGGACTGCGCTGTGCTGATCCAGGGGCTTCAACCACGTCTGAATGAACCTGTGGAAAAGAAAGGCAAATGGTTCTATTAAAAATATAAACTGCAAATTGCTGACAAGAATATTGGGCAATTATTAAAATGCAGCAATTACAGATATAATAGAGCCAAGCTAAACAGTTTGGTGCCCAAAGGCAAACCACAGCAAGTTTACACCGGATCTTAAAACATCTCCGAGGAAGTCCAAGGCAAGTTGAAACTACACACTGCTGTTTGTAACAAAGAGAGAGCTTTTCTTCTTTTAGCTTAAGAGTCCCTCTATAATGTAACTTGTTTGAAAGGAAAATAAACTGCAGAGGGTTTCTGTCTAATCTTCCCAGTGTGGTGACAGGCTCCCAAGGCAGAGAAGAAAGAGGATTGCGTGTCCTTCCCACTCAGTTGAACTCCAATTTGGGCCACGACTTGGACACCTCAGTGCCTGGACACACAGCTTAGGGACTGGTTCTCTAACTAGAAGAATTGCTGGATGACTGAAGACTTCTGAAAAGTTGTAGCTTTGAAATAAAATCAGGGAAATACAAATTCATCCTTCTTCTGCAAAGAGCAGGGACTCCTGGCCCTGGCTTTCTGATTTCACTCAATTTCTGGACTTCATGAACTAACTGCTTCCTTTAGAAATACAAATAGGGTCCTCTGAGATCAGCAAAGAACAATTTGGGGCCTACTGTGTAATGGCCATTTTGCCCCCCTCATTTCAAAGCAATGGGTTCTATTCAAAGGATATGAGAATGCTTTGTATGCACAAGTTAACAAGAAAATTCTGAGAGCTTCGTGGGTTAAGAAGCAAAAGATGAATGTACTACTAACTCTGCTAATTTCAGAGTTCCCTTGCATTTATTTCCAAGGACACTGAGCTGCGCCTGCCGCCCCACCTTGCCTCGAGTACACAGATAAAGACCAGGATTAGCTGGAAAACCTACCGAAATAAATCCTTTAAAACATCACAGGTTGAACCAATGCTCAAAAGGAACTGACGGGAAAAACAGTCCCTGGGGTGAGAATTTTTTAAAGAGCAAATGTTGCTCTCTCTTAGAGGACATCTGTGGCAAAATGGATTTCTGGCGGCTGGATAAGAGCGAGTAAGAAAAAAGTACTCACTTCCTCTTAGATAGTTCAGACCAGGGCCTATGTCCAAGAGATGATTCAGAAATAGCACTAAATCACAATTAACTTGTAGCTGATCAATTTTTCAGTTAAAAAAATAGCATACTAAAGACATATTAATGTAATGAATTATTTATAAAATTGGAAGTTATGAACATGGTTTTACTGGAAAAGAGAAGCCACAAACCCCAAGACCAACACTTGCTAAAATAACACAAGACAGTCAAGGGCGATGGTGCTCTTCCCATGAGCACCACTCAACCTCTCAGCCTCAGGTCTGTCCCCACAAACCAGGAACCATCTCTCCCCTCAACATTCAATCTCTGAAAACAGAACCTTTTTTTCCAGGAGAGGGAGAAGCCTACCACAGCTGCCAGACATGGGTATTTCCATCTTGACATACACTCTGCACAAATCAGAACCGACTCCAACTGATCACAACTATGCCTTGACTTCAGGAAGATGGGTACCAGCGATAATAAATAAACAATCCTCAGGCAGCGCTGGTGGGCCAGTGAGTAAGGCATCGGCCCCACATACTGAGGGTGGACAGTTCAAACCCAGCCCCGGCCACACTACAACAAAAAAATGGTGTTGTAGCAGGTGCCTGTAGTTCCAGCTACTCGGGAGGCTGAGGCAAGAAAATCGCTTAAACACAAGAGCTGGAGGTTGCTGTGAGCTGTGTGATGCCACAGCACTCTAAAAAAAAAAGAGAGAGAAAGAAACAAACAGAAAAAACAATCCTTGACAATGCTCAAAGCTCTCTGAAAGGGCAAATGACAAGGTAAAGCACAAACCTGTGCCCTTATCATATCCTAATGTTGATGCTCCCTTCCCCCCAACCACTGCCTAAACTCAAATAATAAATAGCACCTGAGTTTCTGGTACCCTTAAACATGGTATGGTTTCCTAACAGATCATCAAAATGTCTTCTCTGCCACTTAAGTAAATTTTTTGGAGATATACCCAGCCACGTCTACAAATGGTTAAATAAAAGCTGGTAGACGTGTAGGGTATCCAACACCCAATCTGCAGCCAGGGTGGGGACGCATGCAGATGAGTTGAGGACTGTTTTGCTTATCTGCGGTGGCACATGTCAAAAAGAGTACGCATGGACCTCTTCTTTTGCTCATCAGCTTTCATTCGAGTTTGTGTATTTAATGTGTGGCCCAAGACAACTTTTGTTCTTCCAATGTGCGGCAGAGACAAGGTTGGACACCTCCTGTTAGAGGACTTATCCTAGTGGCTATTAAACGTGTTGATCAGGAAAGTTTAGACCAGTGGTTCTCAACCTTCCTAATGCCGCGACCCTTTAATATGTTTCCTCATGCTGTGGTGACCCCCCAACCAGAAAATTATTTTTAGTAGCAACAAAAAGCCCAGAGCTGGAGATTATTTTTAGTAGCAACAAAAATAATTTTCTGGTTGGGAGTCACCACAACACGAGGAGCCGTATTAAAGGGTCGCGGCTTTAGGAAGGTTGAGAACCACTGGTCTAGAAGAAAGGCAAATAGATAATTCCAACATCTAGCTTGGCAGCCTATAAAAGGGGGGGCGTACAGGATTCAGGACAGATACTGCTGTTTGAGTGATGACATCTGGATGCCCTGAAAGACCTGGACACAGAGGAAGCAAAGCCACCTTCTTGAGTCACAAAAACAACTCTCAGATTTCTCTATTACGCAGGAAAATCAGGTAATTCCAAATCTTTGGAATTACATCCAAGCACAATCAATACCCATCAAATATTTACTCCCACATGCCAGGCACTGTTCAAGATGCCAGGGATACAGCAATGAAAAAGGGACCTAAATATCCAGCCCTCGTGGAGTGTATGTTTTAGCTTGAGTCAGTTACTGCTTTAGGCAAGACATTTAATTTCCTGAGCTTCATTTCTTCGTTCAACAAATCTGTCTTTGTTGCTTACTCTGCCAGGCAACGGGGATATAATGGACAAACAAAGAGACATGTTCTTTGCACTCATAGGCCTAAAGTCTGGTGAGACAGATGGACAAATAATCACAAATTTGGAATTACGCTGTACGATAAGAGCACTGAAGGAAAAGTATCTGCAACCTGAAGATAAGCAGAGATTTAAAAGATCAGATGAGGAAGGACGCTACAGGTAGAGGAAATATCACAGACCCCTAGCACTGAAGGAGCAAAACTGCAGAGCCAGAAAAAAAGGAGTTTCAAAGAGAACGGTGTGATCAGATTGGGTTTTTAACAGGTACATGCTCACTATCTGTGTGCAGATGTATTCATATATATGTGCACCTGTAAGGCTGTTGGGCACACTTATAACTTTGACTCAAACTGTATGAAAGCAATTTATGTAACCAAAACATGTGTACCCGCATGATATTCGGAAATGAAAATCAAAGATTTCCCTCGACACTGTAGGGAAAACAGACCGAAGGGAGGTCAGATACACGGAAGAAGAACAGTTCAAATTCTTACAGTGGATTAGACCAAACAAAGACAAAGCCTAGATCAGAATGGAGGCTCAGTTTCTTCCTTTGTAAGGAGCAATAACAAACTAAACTTACCTACATCACAGGGTTATTGCAAGAATCAAATGAGATTGTACATGTACCATATTAAAGCTATCATTATCTACCATTAGCAGGCTGTTTCTACTAAGGAGATTTATTATCATGAGGCCTGAGGTTAATTAAGGTCCCAACATGCTCTGGCTGCCATTGGCACGAAAAGAAAGGAGAAGGAATACTCTGGAACTATCTGTACTGGTAGGCCTGGGGGAGGCGGAAGCCATGGAGAATCAGCAGAGGTGAGCAGAGAAGCTGAGCACCCCTCTCCCTGCTCCACACTGGGCATCTTCAGAGGCGGGTGTGGCCCCTTCAGGGCCTGGCCCACTCTCACTCCTGGCTGAGAGCATGATCTACGAGCTGGTCCCAGCATTCTCGATTTCCTTGGGGCTGAACTTCAGTCAGTTCTTTAAACCCGGTCACATAAAACTTGGGGGGCAGGAGGGTCCTTGACCCCACTGATGTTTTATATGTTTGTTGCCCCACATAAACAATTACACAAAAAAGAAACAACAGTAGGGTCAGTCCCTGACATCAGCCTGTACTGGTATGCAATGGTTAAAAGCAAAACAGACCTCACTCCCAGCACAAGACAGCAAAAACAGGAGAGTGGGCACAAATGCATTTCACAAGGACCATGTATAAAAGACCATGTTTTGTTCAAATTCACAAAATAGGACAGATTTTCCACTCACCCTTGCAATACTCTAAAAATCCCCTTTTCACATACAAGATTTTTGCATCCAAAGATTTGTGTTGCTTATCATTGATGAGACCATCTGCTTTTAAGCTAGAATTAATAGAGAACCTGGTTCACCCAGCTGTGCTACATTGGACATGTCATATAGTCCCCATCACTCGCTCATCTATAAAAGGGTGGTAATTTTTTGTTTGTTTTTTTTAGAGATAAGGTCTCACTCTATTTCCCAGGTGAGTACAGCGATGCAATCACAGCTCACAGCAGCCTCAAATTCCTAGCCTCAAGTAATCCTCCCACTTTAGCCTCATTCAGCCTCCCAAGTAGCTAGGACTACTATAGGGTCTCACTATCAGTAGGCTGATCTTGAACTCCTGGCCTCAAGTGATCTTCCCAAAGTGCCTTGGCCTTCCAAAGTGACAAGATTACAGGTGTGAGACACTACATCTGGCCAGCAACAATATTTTGCTTATATATGAGATGGGCATGGCACCAAAACAATACCTGGCCCACACATCATTTTAAAAAAATAATAGTCGGCTCGGCGCCTGTGGCTCAACAGGCTAAGGCGCCAGCCACGTACACCTGAGCTGGAGGGTTCGAATCCAGCCTGGGCCCGCCAAACAACAATGACAGCTGCAACCAAAAAATGGCTGGGTGTTGTGGTGGGCGCCTGTAGTCCCAGCTACTTGGGAGGCAGAGGCAGGAGACTTACTTGAGCCCAGGAATTGGAGGTTGCTGTGAGCTGTGATGCCATGGCACTCTATCCAGGGTGACAGCTTGAGGCTCTGTCTCAAAAATAATAATAATAATAATAATAATAATAGTCATTGGTGCTTTTATGGTTAAAATATAGCTAGACTCTCAGAAAAAATAATCAAGCTACTATATAATATATAATATAAATAGCAATTCATAGCAACTTTTATAATAATTTTGAGACTAGATTTTATCATCTAGAATTTCTAAAAGTCTTTCCATCACCAAAAAAATGATAATTCCAAGTTCAATATAAGATAAGTTCTAGGCTCAGCACGTATAGCTCAGAGGCTAGGGCACCAGCCACATACACCAGAGCTGGCAGGTTTGAATCCAGCCCAGGCCTGCCAAACAACAATGACAACTACAGCCAAAAAATAGCTGGGCATTGTGGTGGGTGCCTGTGGTCCCGGACACTTGGGAGGCTGAGGCAAGATAATCATTTAAGTTCAAAGAGTTTGAGGTTGCTGTCAGAGGACACCTTGGCACTCTACCCAGAACAACAGCTTGAGACTCTGTGTCTCAAAAAAAAAAGAGTTCTAAAGATAGTCATAATGTTGCAAAGATGTTTAAAGGGTAGTAAAGCCTCTGCCTCAATATTTCTGGTATAAGTTACAGGTATCTGTCTGCATGGCCTTCCACAATTCTATTTTATAATTCCCTAATTAGCTGCAGGGATTAGCAAGGAGCTGACTGCAGAACTTAGCCTGGCACTGTCATCAAATCAACCAAGCTACCTAGAATGAGGAATCAGATGTCATTGTAAGGGTTCAAATTAGGAAGCTGTAATTATTCTAGCAAAATTCAACACATCTGATTATTCTCAGGACAACTGTCATCATACCTCAAGCCCTAGCAAGCACCTGGGCATTGAAAAAAGTTCTTGAAAAAAAGCTTTTGGGAAGCTGTATCTCTTACACTTCTAGTAGACCTTAATCAGGGATTCTGCAAATATATGAATTCAGAAAAAAACACTCTAGCAATAGACACTGTGCTAATTACAATTAAGCTTTTTTTTTTCCTTCTCACTGACTTCCAGTGCAAATTATTCCTCTGGAATGAGAGGAGGCCCTCGACAGATACATTTCAATTATTTAACTCATATAATCAGATAAGGAATGAGTTGAAGAGCCCCGGCATGTGAAACATTAAGAATTAAAACCTTTCAGTGGCTGGAGGTACTCGTAGCTCAGGGGATTGGGTGCCAGCCACATACACCCTGGCTGGTGGGTTCAACTCTGACCCAAGCCAGCTTAAAAACAATGAAAACTGCAACAAAATAAATATCCAGGCGTTGTGGTGGGCACTCTGCACTCTCAATGCACCTTCATTCCTTCATAATGGATAGCAAGTATGAAATACCCTTATGCACTCTGCACTCTCAATGCAGCTTGAGACTCTGTCTCAAAAATAATAACAGGCTCGGCGCCTGTGGCTCAGCGGGCTAAGGCGCCAGCCACGTACACCTGAGCTGGCGGTTTCGAATCCAGCCCCTGGGCCCGCCAAACAACAATGATGGCTGCAACCAAAAAATGGCCAGGCGTTGTGGCGGGCGCCTGTAGTCCCAGCTACTTGGGAGGCGGAGGCAAGAGATTCGCTTGAGCCCAGGAATTGGAGGTTGCTGTGAGCTTTGATGCCATGGCACTCTACCCAGGGCGACAGTTTGAGGCTCTGTCTCAAAAAAAAAAATAAAAATAAAAATAATAACAACAAAACCGGCTCGGCACCTGTGGCTCAACGGACTAAGGCGCCAGCCACATACATCTAAACTGGCAGGTTCAAATCCAGCCCGGGCTGCCAAACAAGGACGGCTGCAACCAAAAAATGGCCGGGCGTTGTGGCGGGCGCCTGTAGTCCCAACTACTTGGGAGGCGGAGGCAGGAGACTCGCTTGAGCCCAGGAATTGGAGGTTGCTGTGAGCCGTGATGCCACAGCACTCTATCCAGAGTGACAGCTTGAGGCTCTGTCTCAAAAATAAATAAATAAATAAATAAATAATAATAATAATAATAATAATAATAAAACTGTTCAGTGGTTGCCCACTGCTGTCAGGATAAAGACCAAAACTCTTTACATGTCCATTTAGTTCAAATTCATCCTCTGTTGCAGTCCAGCCACAACGGTCAATTCTGTCCCACAAAAGAGCCAAGTCCTCACCTTCCAGATGTAATGTTCACTGTCCTGGAACTCAACATCTCTCCCTGGCTCCGGTAAGATAGCCACTTGCTGTCCATCACTAGATCCCAGCAGAAGTCCTACTTCTTTAAGGAAACCTCCTCTGATTCCCTCAGAGGAAGTCAAACTTTGGACACTGGAATGCAGTGCAATTCAATTCTGCAGGTTAATGTTTGTGCAATTATTTCCTCCAGATATGGCTTTTCTACTTGTCTATTAACTCCAGGAAGACGGACAGACCACAGTATACCTATACTTGGCTTGTAGTGGGCATCCAATGAAGTTGCCATAATGGATAGCAAGTATGAAATACCCTTGTGCACATTACATAAAAATAGTATGGAACAATGATAAATTATTAGAACATTTCTCAATATCAAATGATGACCCAACAAATAATAAACTGCAGGGCTTGGTGCCTATAGCTCAGCAACTAGGGCACCAGCCACATACACCAGAGCTGGCGGGTTCGAATCCAGCCTGGACCTACCAAACAACAATGACAACTACAACCAAAAAATAAAATAGCTGGGTGTTGTGATGGGCGCCTGTAGTCCCAGCTACTTGGGAAGCTAAGGCAAGAGAATTGCTTAAGCCCAAGAGTTTTAAGTTGCTGTGAGGTCTGACGCCACAGCACTCTACAGAGGGCAACACAGTGACACTTTGTCTCAAAAAAAAACCTGCAGGCATCCTCAAAGGAACATAAGGGAGGAATTCTACCATCAACACATTTTGGTCTTGATCTTACTTCATCTCTAACATGAAGCAATTAAATAAGAAAATCTTTTATTCTATCTCTTCTGAGTCTTTGTAGTCAGAGAAAGAAATCTTTTATACTATACCTTACTTCGAAATGTCATTATATGGACTAACAATCCTAAATCCCTCTTTAGAAAATGAGACTACAGGCGGTACCTGTGGCTCAAAGGAGTACAGCACCGGCCCCATATGCCGGAGGAGGTAGGTTCAAACCCAGCCCCAGCCAAAAACTGCAAAAAAAAAAAAAAGAAAAAGAAAAAAGAAAATGAAACTATAAACACATTTGTGGAAATCTGAAAAGCATGATCATTGGCTAGTAGGAATAACTTAACAAAACTGGGAAATATTACCCCCAAATCGTCGACATAAAAATAAACAAAACACTACATTGACTATGTTTAAAGTATAACTTACATAAACAACTGACTGTATCTTACTGCATATAAAATATCTCAGTATGGGGCGGCACCTATGGCTCAGCGAGTAGGGCACCGACCCCATATACCGAAGGCTGCGGGTTCAAACCCGGCCCTGGTCGAACTGCATCAAAAATTAGCTGGGCACTGTGGCGGGTGCCTGTAGTCCCAGCTACTTGGGAGGCTGAGGCAAGAGAATTGCTTAAGCCCAAGAGCTGGAGGTTGCTGTGAGCTGTGACGCCACAGCACTCTACCGAGGGTGATAAAGTAAAACTCTGTCTCCACGAAAATAAATAAATAAATAAAATAAAATAAAATATCTCAGTATGTAAACACATACAAAACCTGAATTTTGTCAGATCTGTCCATTTTGATCAAAACCTGCCATTTTTATGCTATCCTTGAAGTCCAGGGACTCTATTGATTCTCCTCACCTCATTACCAAAGCCACTTCTGACTAATCCCATCCCGCTGTGAACACTGTCTCCTTAGCATTTTATATATAATTTGTTCCATGTTATCATCTGCTCAGAGCCAACTCAGAATGTTAGAAATAGATAACATCTACTCCAACCCTGTAATTTTACAGATTAGCAAACCAAGAAGTAGCAAGGCTTAATGACCGACCCACCGTTACACAGCTAATTCGTAGCAAAGCCAAGATTCCTCCACATGCTGCTTTGTGATTATTCCATGATGTTCAAGTGTGTGTACCTTGATCCCCTTCCTATTAGAGCAGCGACTTTCAACCGGTGTGCTGTGGCACACTGGGGTGCCGTGAGAGGATCTCGGGTGTGCCACAAAAATTTTTAAAGACATTAATTAAATTATTTTCTAAAGAAGTTCAAAGCACAGTGAGTATATTTTTTTAACTCATTTTTTGATCAACATCATTTTTTTTTTTGTCGCCCTCAGTAGAGTGCTTGCATCATAGCTCACAGCAACTTCAAACTATTGTGCTCAAGCAACCCTCCTACTTCCGTCTCCCGAGTAGGTGGGACTACAGGTACTCGCCACAACACTCCACTAATTTCTCTATTTTTGGTAGAGATGGGTCTTGCTTTGCTCAGGCTGGTCTCGAACTCTTGAGCTCAGCGTTCCACTCACATTCATCTCCCAGAGTGCTAGGATTACAGGCATGAATTACCACGCACCAAACTGAACAACATGTGAGCTGCAGAAGTTTAACTATAGGTTCAAGCGTGCTGTAAGATTTTTTTTTAAAGGTTGAAAAACACTGTATTAGAGACTAGTACCCTTACTTTCTTGTGACCCCCCCCAAAATGTCTATCTCTTGAGCACCTACTGTGTGCTTCACAATTTCTCATTTAATCCTCCCAACACATGCCCTTTACTCCATTTTACAGTGAAAAAAATGAGGCTTCAAAATGCTAAGCAACCCCAAGGCACTAGCATGGCACCAGGATTTGAGCCCAGGTCTGTCTAATTCCACAGCCCATGCTCTGAACCACTACAGGCAGGAGTTCCTCCAGAAACAGCTAACTTCCCAAAAAGGCAGAAACTGTATGTGATCACTAAACCACTATCCCGGCCCTGCATGGACAGCCACCTTCTGGTAGTGAGCAGTTTGACAAGCTCTGACACAAGGGACAAGTTATTCTGATCTGAAACCAGAGTAGCAAAGCTCAACCAGCAGTTTTAATGTCATTTATTCACTTAACATTTATTACTACCTACCATACGCTGGGCACTGTTCAGGAAGCTGGGCACACTAAACACACCCCTATTTTCATGGAGTTTGCCTTCTAATGGGAAGGACAGACAATAAATATAAAATATGCATTTCAGGCAATCAGAGCAGGTGCAAAGGCCCTGAGGTGACAGAGCCCTTCACACGGCCTCGGAGCAGAGTATAATACCATGTGGTGGAAAGTGTGAGGTCCCACTCAAGTTCAAATCCCTGCCCAAACTCTTCCAAGCAGTACAATTCTCTCTCCTTCACGGGGTTGTTATGACAATTAAACAAATTAATAACATAGAAAGCACTGAAAACCTAGTATGTTGTTAGGGTTCAGGAAATGATAGTCATGATTATTTTTAACTAGTCATTGATAACTCAGCTCCATTCAAGACAATTTTTTTTTTCAACTTGAATCCAGGGTTAAATTATATTGTTAAATTTGTAAATGGCAAATAACTTCCTTCCAAGCCTTTGACTTCCTTGGCTGGGCTTCCTGTCCTGAGGAGAGCTCTGAAGGAAGCAGGCAGATGTTACCATTAGAAGAACAGAGGGAGGCAAATTAACTCTACAACTGCATTACTATACATTATGCTCTTCATTTCACATAACCTCTACTCCAAAGAATCTGACACTTCTTCGGTAATGAATTTATGCCCCTTGGATTTACGTTATTGATTTCACAAGACCAGGTCCTTACCCGTCTTGACTCTTCCCTTATACCACTGACAGGCGTTAGCAGTAATTTCAATTACAACCCTTTCTATGTTGAGAAGAGTTAAACTTCATTTTGAAATTAATACAGTCATTTAATTTTTAAAAATCCTTTCTCCCAAGCACTTTTTGCCTAAAATTAACATTTCTTTTCAAAGAAATTAGAACATCAAAGCAAAACTCAAGAGTCATTTGGGCTGGCAATCTCCAGACTGTTCCTTAGGGCACAACCCCAAAGCAAGGTAACTCTGGAAGGTACCTTGAGCAGCCGAGGTGGGCCCAGAATCAAGGAAGATGTCAAGGTCCAAGGACACTCTGCCCCTCTTTCCCCATGTCTGACCTCACCTCATTAATACTTTGTTTGCTTTTCAGCTTTGTAGCCTGATGGGTTAGTGGGCAAACCATAAGTGGAGAGAAACCACAGCAAGTCCATGCCTATTGGAGATAAAACAGGAGTCGCCCCAAACCACTTTAATGCTGGGGAAAGCCCACGTGGCTGCTTCAGGTCAGACAATGAAAAAGAGGTCAATGTTCTAGTTTCAAGTGAGGCTTTTTACAAATCAGATTCTTGGGGCCAGGATAGGTGGCTCACGCTTGTAATTCTAGCACTCTGGAAGGCCGAGGCAGGATCCATCACTTAAGTTCAGGCGTTCGAGACCAGCCTGAGCAAGATCAAGACCCCCTCTCTACAAAAAATAGAGAAATTAGATGGGCATTGTGGCAAGCACCTATAGTCCTAGCTGTTCAGGAGGCGGAGGCAGGAAAATCGCTTGAGGCCAGAAGTTTGGAGTTGCAGTGAGCTATGATGATGCTACTGTACTCTAGCCTGGGTGTCAGAGCTAGACTATCTCAAAAAAAAAAAAATCAGATTCTGATGTTCCCCGCCCACCTTCTTTTCAGAGACAGGGTCTCACTCTGTCACCCAGGCTGAAGTACAGTAGTACAATCCTCTAATTCCTGGGCCAAGCAATCCTCCCCTCTTAGATACCTCAAGTCCTGGGTTCATAGGCTAAGGCATCTTCTGGCCTAATTTTCTCCTTATAGTGCCCTGAGTACACATTTAACAGGAACTATAAGAAATCTATACAATCTTTCTTCTCTTCATTCATTTATTCATTCCACAAGTATTTATGGAAAGTCTGCTCCATGCCAGGACTGTTCTAGTTATAAGGATTCAACAAGGAACAAAACAGAAAAATGTCTGCCCTGATGGAGCTTAATTCTAATCAGGGGAGACAAGACTATAAATAAGACATATATAGATAAATGCTAAAAAATAAATAAAATAAAACAGAGAAGAGGGAAAGGAAGTATGTGTGTAGGTCTCTGGCTTGGTTTGTTTCTGTTTTGAGTGAAGGACCCATAAGAAGTGAACTCTGTAGATATCAGAGGGAAAAAAATCCTCCAAGCAAAGGAAACAGAATGTGCAAAGGCCCTGAGGCAGGACGTGTGCAGCACACTCAAGGGACAGAAAAGCACAGGATGGGGGACTCAGGGACAGAGAGCAGCTAGAGCACAGGAGGGACTTCAAAGAGGTAATGGGCGTGGGAGTGGTAGGCTGGGTATGTAGGGCCTAACGGATACTGTCAGCATTTTGGCTTTTACTCCAAGAAAGAAAAGAAGAGAGCATTGAAAGCAAAGGAATGATGGGATCTGACTTAGGTTTTACAAGAATAATGATTCTGGCTATTGGGTGGAGACTAAATTGCAGAGGGGCCAGGAGAGAAATACTGCTCCCTATCTGTGTGAGCTTGAGCAGACCACCAGAGGCGTCCAACCATTTTTCTTCTCTGCCATAAATTGGAAGAATAAGAGTTGCCTTGAGCCACACACATTAAGCCCACAAATGTTAATGAAAGCTGATGAGCCAAAAAAGAGTCCTTGTACACTGTTCTTGATACCCAACTACAGATAAGCAAAACGGTCCTCAAATAACCAGCATGTGGCCTGCAGAATGTAGGCTGGACACCCCTGAGTCCTAACCTGTCTGGCTGTTCTCTTCTATAGGACTTAAAGACAATTATTCTAAGCCCCACTCTAACCCTAAACTCTGTGAATCTGAGTTGATTTACCATACCTTCTTATGGATATAATTTATAGCAACCATAAGCCTGATATTTCCTTAAATCTTTAACTGAAGCGGAACCGAGTAGAAGAATTCAGTTTGACAAACACATACTACAAACCAGACCCTTGCTACAGCCCAGCATACAAAGATGGCACAACTCAGTCCTGCTCTGGGAAGGTCCACTGTCTTCCAGAGGAAGAAAGCACGTTTTCATGAGCTAGAAAAACAAACACCTGCCAGGAGGAGCATGTGAGGCCTCACCAGCGGAGCTGGCAACGGAGAGAGCCTGGACCAGAAAACAGGGGACTACCACGAAGAAGAGAAAAGAGGGACATGGGAAGGAAAGGCAGTGGCACAATGTTGGGGTTTGGACTCACTTCTACCAGAAAGACCTACAGAACAGGGCCAGGCATGGTGGCTCACACCTGTAATCCTAGCAGTCTGAGACTGAGGCAAATGGACTGTCTGAGCTCAGGAGTTCAAGACTAGCCTGAGCAAGAGTAAGACACACACACACGGTCTCTACTAAAGATAGAAAAACTAGTCAGGCTTTGTGGCAGGTGCCTGTAGTCCTGGCTACTGGGGAGGCTGAGGCAAGAGGATCACTTGAGCCCTGGAATTTGAGGTTGCTGTGACCTATGATGCCCTGGCACTCTACCGAGAGTGACAAAGTGAGACTCTGTCTCAAAAAAAAAAAAAAGAAAGAAAGAAAGAAAGAAAAAAAGGCTCAGTTCCTATAGCTCAGTGGTTAGGGCACCGGCCACATACACCGCTTTAACCAGGCCTGCTAAACTATGACAACAAAAAAATATATAGCCGGGTGTTGTGCCAGACACCTACAGTCCCAGCTACTTGGGAGGCTATAGGCAAGAGAATCACTTAAGCCTAAGAGTTTGAGGTTGCCGTGAGCTGTGACGGCACAGCACTCTACCCAGGGCGACATAAAAAAGAGGGGAGTGGAGGGCAGGGAAGGAGAGAGGAGGGAAGGGAAAGGGAAGCCTGAAAAAGAAGACTGAAGAGAGATGAGGGGCATAAGGGGAAAACCTGGAGAACTAGTTGCAGGGAAACCGGGAAATCAAAATGCGAGAAAAGTAAAGCGCCCATCTGTCGGGCGGGCGGGCGGTGAAGGCGCTGCCCGGGGGGAGCGGGAACTGCGCCTGCTCACAGCGCGGTGGGCGCGGCCGTGGAGCCGCTGCAGCGCCTGCCTGCGAGTGAACGCCAGGTGAGGAGGACAGAGCGAGGGCTGAAACACCACTGGCCCCGGCTGCACGTTCTCAAAGGTCCTGCGCCATCAGGAAAGTCTTATTCACCACTGTGGAGGTGGAAGGTGTGAGAAACAGGAACTAAGACCTGGTGCTGGTGGTGGAGAGCAGACTCCCTAGTTAACACCTGGGTCTCAGGGGACCGCTAATCCTGAAACTAGCGGCAGGCTTTGAGAAAGGCTGGTCGCTTCTGACAGGTGCTGGGGCCAGTGCTCACCCACGCACCGGCCAACTCCTCAGACTTCTCACCGCTGTGCCCTGCTCACGCCGGCATCCCTGGTTCCTCTCCACCAGCAGAATAATGCACAATAGCAGGGACTCTGTTCAAAGCATGGTAAAAAGTGTCACATACCTATGGCTCAGCGGCTAGGGCGCCAGCCACGTACACCAGAGCTGGCGGGTTCCAACCCGGCCCGGGCCTGCCAAACAATAACAACTGCAACCAAAAAAACAGCCGGCCTTGTGGCGGGTGCCTGTAGTCCCAGCTACTTGGGAGGCAGAGGCAGGAGAATCGCTTAAGCCCAGGAGTTGGAGGTGGCAGTGAGCTTTGATGCCAACACACTCTACCCAGAGCAACATATTGAGACTGTCTCAAAAAAAAAAAAATAAATAAAAATAAATCTACTACCATATATAAGACTGTGCGCCCAGACCTGACCCTATTCAGACAGAAGGCATCAGGGAAAACTCAAGCTGGGTCTCACAACCCTGGGCTCAAACCCCCTAGTGTCAGCAGATGCAGCCTAAATGCTCTTCTACTTACTGTCTGAGAAATAAAAAAGAGCCAGAGGAGAAAGTCTTGAATCCTAAAACTATTCTGACTTTCCAATCCAGAGTGCTTAAGAAAAATGTGAAAGCCAACAGAAAAACCAGCAGATTCCTTCGAATGTGTTTCTATAGTCCTTTCTCCTTTAACCTCTGTAAAAAAGCAACCCAACTCCCAAATGATCATTTTTCTTGGCTTAATTTTACTTTTTTTTTTTTTTTCTTGTGATACATAATTGGAAGCAGACTGCTTTTTCCTGGCTTTAGAGAACAGGATCTTCGGGGTTATAAGAGTTACCAACTACACAATCTCAACCTTAGCAAAATTTCTTCTGCAAACCTCTTACCTATGTACCTACTGGAAATATATATTAATTCCAATGAAAACACTTAATCCTTTATTATTATGCAAAGGTGGATTTTCTCCCAACAAATAAGATAGCCCTCTCCCTTTCTTTGCCGCCATACCAATTTAAACAAAGTGGAATCCTGCTTTGTGTTCAGCTTCTCCCATTCAAACACTACCAAAACCCTAACCAGCATGGTATCTACAGGGGTATTTTCCACAGGGATATTTTCTACAGGCATTTTCAAGAATTTAGTAGAACTGGTTCTACAGGAAACCTCCCTAGTTAGCCCACACACTGAATGAAATTAAAACCTTGAGCATCTTAGAAAGCAACCATCTAAAGGTGAAATAAAGATGCCACAAACCAAAAAAAGGCATAAACAGGGAAAAATGTGAAATGTAACAAGCTCTTCCTCTCCCCCACCCCCTGCACTGGAAACATGATACAACCAATTGTATCATGCAGTTCTAATGAATAACGTGTATAGTGGATTAAAAACAAAAAGACAGGTCTCTTTACAAAATGGGTTGTTAGCCTAAGTGTTTTTCCATAATTCACATGGTATGTCACAAATACAAGTATAACAATCTCTCTCTGAAGTCTCAAAGAAAACTAATCGGAATTGTCTGCTCAGAAAGTCTTTGGCAAAGGGAGACAGACCAGCAATAGTAAACAAGCCCATTTAGAAGATCAGAAACTTCTCCCACACACACAGGGAAGACCTTAATGCTGAGATGATGCACAATGTATGTAATGAGTCAGTGGTGCTTTCCCTCGAGGTTGAATGTAATACACCAGACAACAGCACAAAGCCTAAGGAGACATTTATTCTTTATGGATGCTTGAGAGCTTTAGCTTTGAGCATGTTTGGTTTTAAAGAAAAGAAAAACACTGACTGGGTGCAGTGGCTCACACCTGTCATCCCATCACTCTGAAGGCTAAGGCAGGTAAATTGCTACAGCTCAGGAGTTCAAGACCAGCTTGAGCCAAAGAGAGATCCTGTCTGCAGGGCATTATGGCAGGTGCCTGTAGTCCCAGCTACCCAGGAGGTTGAGGCAAGAGGATTGCTCGAGCCTAATAGTTTGAGGTTGCTGTGATCTATGATGTGATGGCGCTCTACTGATGGTGACAAAGTGAGACTCTGTCTCAAAATAAATAAATAAATAAATAAATAAATAGGACAAATAACAACTGTGAGTATCACAAAGAAGTACTTAGGGCACCCCATGAATACAAAGCTTTGTGAGTAAAATTTATTTCACCTCAAATAACCCTCCAAATATGAAAAAAAAAAAAGCCACATTCTACTCCAACAATTATCACACAGTTAGCTAATTATAAAATGAAATTTGCAAATAGCCACCAGTGTATTTTTGCATCCAAAGACCAATAACATACTGTCAAAATACATAAATCACTGAAAATGCTAACAAAGTGATACTCCCAAAAGGGATTATTTTCACTCACCAAATGGAATTAAGTATTTATCAAGTTTCCATTATGAAAATGGTATGATAAAAATTAAAAAAAGAAATCCAAAGTTCTGCTAGACCCTGCACCCAGCCCATCTGGTGTTCTTGCCCATCAGTGGTGGGTAGTCCCCATGCCTGCTCAACTGCTGACCTGCTCCGAAGACAATCAGATCAACAGGAAAGCTCAAGAACTAGTACCTATAAAGACTGTTTTATAGGGTGGCGCCTGTGGCTCAAAGGAGTAAGGCAACAGCCCCATATGCCGGAGGTGGCAGGTTCAAACCCAGGCCCGGCCAAAAAAAAAAAAAAAAAGACTGTTTTCTAAAGGTTATTTTTTTCCAGAGGCAAATCAAGTAAATGTGTTTTTACAAATGATCCATCAGCAATTTTACACACAAAAAACTGACCATCAGCATATATCAGAGAAATGAATTATGTGCTTGGAAGGACAGAAAAGCACCTGGCAGCAGGTCTTCTGTCCTCCAGCCAACAGCACCCAAACCCAAAGGCCCCTTTCACTCCTACTCCAGTACCCCAAAGGTAGGAAGAGCATAGGCTTCTGTATAATCCTTTTTCTTAAAGTGGAGGTAGAGCTAATATTTCAGATTTCATTCTAAATTATTAACCTGATAGCCATTTCATATTAAATTATAAAAACGATCATGTTGAAATTATCTTTATGCTAAAGTTAATTAATTGATTTTAAAAAATGAATTTTACATATTACTGAGTTCTCTTCCCAACCTAGACGCTTTCAGCACAAAGAAATCACCAGCAGAAACAGCAGACATAAACCTTCCCTCAGCCCCCATAATTATCTTCCTCGGAATACATCAGGATGGCCTGGAGGTATGGTTCTGGGACTTTTGTTCCAGGCCTTCCATTTTAAATATGGTCTCCACCCCTGACAAGTAGCTGTCAGCCTATTAAGGATCTTTGGTCTGGAAAGTTGAAGACTAAAAAAATGAAGAATAAGGTCCAAATGAGAGTAGCCTCATGCAGAATTTATACTAATGTTGCTTCAAACATACATCTTGGGTGAGACCAAGAGATCAAAATGATTACTCTCCAAGGTGAGGAAGAAGGCTTAGAAATCAATGCTAATAGGGACGCCGCCTGTGGCTCAGCGAGTAAGGCGCAGGCCCCCTATACCGAAGGTGGGGGGTTCAAATCTGGCCTCGGCCAAACTGCTAAACAGAAAAATAGCCGATAGCCGGGTGTTGTGGCAGGCGCCTGTAGTCCCAGCTACTCCGGAGGCCGAGGCAAGAGAATCGCCTAAGCCCAGGAGTTAGAAGTTGCTGTGAGCTGTGACGCCACAGCACAGGAGTTAGAGGTTGCTGTGAGCTGTGATGCCACATCACTCCATCGAGGAGGATAAAGTGAGACTCGGTCTCTACCAAAAAAAAAAAAAGAAATCTGTGCTGAATCTTAAACAAGGACTTTGCAAGCAGAGAAAATAAAACACAATGTCAGTAAGCAAACAAATGTGCTATTTCAAAAGATATAAATCAAGAAATCTAAAGAACTGGAGGGCGGCATTTGTGCTGCAAGGAGCCAGGAGCCGGCCTCATATACCAGACGTGCCAAATTCAAACCCAGCCCCGGCCAAAAACTGCTAAACAAACAAACAAACAACAAAAAGAACTGCACAGAGCCCAGGAAATGGACTTAGATCTTTTCTGTGAGGCCCTTCCCACCTGTCTTGATTTATTTCAGCTTGACTAAAATTTAAAAAATTAGCAACATCTTGTATTTTATGAAATGGGACAAAAGAAACAATGTTATGGCTCCGGGCCTGTGGCTCAAGCCACTAAGGCTCCAGTCACATAACCTAAGCTGGAGGGTTCAAATCCAGTCCCCACCGACCAACAACAATGACTGCTGCAACCAAAAATAGCTGGGCATTGTGGCGGGGGCCTGTAGTCCCAGCTACTTGGGAGGCGGAGGAGAACTGCTTGAGCCCAGGAGTTTGCAGTTGCTGTGAGCTGTGATGCCACAGTGCTCCACCCAGGGCAACAGCTTGAGGCTCTGTCTCAAAAAAAAAAAAAAGAAAGAAAGAACAATGTGACTCTGAAGATGTGGAACCAGATAAAGTACTACCATGGATCTTGGTTCACCAAATTTTCTCTTACAGGGACAACCTTCATTCAATCCGTTAAAGACTCACTGTTATTTGTTAAACATCAGCTTTTCACATAACCTACCTTCACCCTTACCTTCCAAATTATCCTTATTCCCTCTGGCAATGCAAGACAGCTTTTAAGTTAAATACCTCTAAAAAGAGTTATCTAACTCAGGTTATGCAAATTTCAAAAAGTAGTTAGCTTTTTTTTTTTTTTTTGTAGAGACAGAGTCTCTGTAAAGACAGAGTTGGGTTTTTTTTTGGTTTTTTGTAGTGACAGGAGCCTTTATCCCCCTCCGTAGAGTGCCACGGTGTCACACAGCTCACAGCAACCTCCAACTCCTGGGCTTAGGCAATTCTCTTGCCTCGGCCTCCCAAGTAACTGGGACTACAAGCACCTGCCACAAAGCCCGGCTAGTTTTTTGCGTTTTGCTGTTCAGCCAAGGCAGAGTTTGAACCTGCCACCTATGGTATATGGGGCCAGCGCCCTACTCGCTGAGCCACAGGCGCCGCCCAGTAGTTAACATTTTTTAAATTAAAAATATATTAGTTGTCTATTTTTTGAGACTTTGGGAAAAAAATAAGAAGTTAACTGATCCACACTGAGCCTCAGAGCCAAAGCATTCTATAATAGACATACTCTTATCTGACAATGTGAACGTTACTTTCTTTCCATTATTACTATTAATATTTCAATGCAGTAATCATCTGATTTCTTTTCTGAATGTATCTTCATTCATTCTTTACAAGGTTTTTGTGTCTAGTCCTTATCTTAAATATTGTTATTGTTATTAAATTTTAAGCCTTTTTAATTCTGTGAAGGCAAAAAGTGGAAACCTAATAAACACATGTATATGTAAAAATTAAAAAGAATATGGAATATGATCTTTAGAATAAGAAAGCTGGGGCGATGGCTCCTACCTGTAACCCTAGCACTTTGAGAGGCAGAGGTAATGGATTGCTTAAATTCAGGAGTTCCTCCATCTCTATTGAAAGTAGAGAAAGTAGCAGGCGTGTGGTACACACTTCTAGTCCCAGCTCCTAGGGAGGCTGAAGTAAGAGGATCGCTCAAGCCCAGGAGTTTGAAGTTGAATGAGCTATGATGACACCATGGCATTCTACCCAAAGTGATAGAAGGAGATTCTTTCTCAAAAAATAAATTAATAAAATAAAATAAAAATTTAAATAATTTGAAAAGGAGAAAAACGCCCCAATGGACTGACTGAAATGATGATAAAATCACTTTTTTTTTTTTTTTTTTGCAGTTTTTGGCCAGGGCTGGGTTTGAACCCACCATCTCCGGCATGTGGGGCCGGTGCCCTACTCACTGAGCCACAGGCACTACCAATAAAATCACTTTTTAAAAGCCATTAAGAGGGTGGCGCTTGTGGCTCAAGGCGCTGCCCCCATATGCTGGAGGTGGTGGGTTCAAACCCAGCCCCAGCCAAAAACTGCAAAAAAAAAAGAAAGTTATAAAAACCATTAAGAGAGGCCATGGCACTCTACCCAGGGCGACAGCTTGAGGCTCTGTCTCAAAAAAAAAAAAAAAAACCCATTAAGAGAGCTCAGTTGTTAGCCTCACATACACCAAGGCTCGCAGCCAGGGCCTGCTAAACAACAATGACAACAATAACAACAACAAAAATAGCTGGCTGTTGTGACAGGAGCCTATAGTCCCAGCTACAGGCTGAGACAAGAGAATCGCTTGAGCCCAAGAGTTTGAGGATGCTGTGAGCTGTGACGCCACAGCTCTCTACCCAGGGTGACATAGTGAGACTCTGTCTTGGGGAAAAAAAAAAAAACTGTTAAGAGTTAAAAAGAAGACTGTCCTCTAGTAAGACTAACAATTATAATTTTTCATTCAGTGTTATTGAAAAGACAGGAAAAAAATGCATTTCCAAATGAATTATCAAGAACAGAGTAGTACAAAATGACCACAGAGCAAATTTACCCCCAAAAAATATTAAAGCAATGTCACTACTCACACAGCCGTTCTCTAAATTCTGTTATATCTTAAAATGTAAAGTCAGGACCTTTCACAGATTTACAATCCAAGGAAATTGGTCATCACTGATATACTAAAGAAGTCAGTAGTGTTCACCTCAAAACTCAAAGGATAGGTTCAGTGCCTGTGGCTCAATGGGCTAAGGTGCCAGCCACATACACCTGTGCTGGTGGGTTCGAATCCAGCCTGGTCCCGCCAAACAACAATGACGGCTGCAACCAAAAAATGGTGGGGCGTTGTGGCAGGCGCCTGTAGTCCCAGCTACTTGGGAGGCGGAGGCAGGAGACTTGCTTGAGCCCAGGAATTGGAGGTTGCTGTGAGCTGTGATGCCACAGCACTCTATACAGGGTGACAGCTTGAGGCTCTGTCTCAAAAAAAAAAAAAAATTCAAAGGATAATTGAGTTCCCGAGCTCTGAGGCTCAGATTCTGCCCTCAGAAAAACAAGCAGTCACCTAACTTTTACAAGTTACAACCAACTTTGCATGCAAAGGGGAAAGATTAATTCCTTAGAGTCTGAAAAAGAATGGGACAATAGTTTCCTTCTAGTGAACCAATTTTGTCAATCCTTAAAGGCTTTCCAAGAGAAACTCTTGGCAATTTTAAGCTATCTTGGCCCCCAGCTATCACAGGGCTGAATGGGGACAGCTAATTTGCCAAACTTTAAGACCAGGAACAATAAACCTATTAGGGAGGTGGAGGTTGATAAATGTTTGCCAAAAGAGGAAACAAGATTAAACTAAACAGGATCCTAAATAAAAGCTAATCAGAAAGAAGTGACTACGTTTGAAAATTATTTTAAAATAGGATACACAGGATCCTCACTTGGTAAATGAAATAAAGGTAAATCAGTATTACGTGATATACAAGGAACAAGAAAGGAAAGCGGCCTATAAAACTGCAGACAAAAACTGAAAACTTTTTTTTAAAAGTCAGTTTGACTGATTTTCCCAAGCATGTTGCTTCTTAAGTATTGTTTATATTTGTACGTATAAATGTCCACAGACATATCACACCAAACAGATTTCCAAGCTATTGTTATATTAAAATATAAGCCTCTGAGGAATGCACCATAATAGAACTGCCATTATTTAGAATTAACAATCTCTTATTGTCTTACACTTGGAAGATGCTAATGAAAGATGAAAATGACAGGCCAAATTGAACAAACCAACCTCACAGAGAACAAAGTCATTATATCCAGTTTTCTACAAAAGACAAATGAGGATTATTACAAAAGAATTCGCAAAGGATTTCTCTGAATTGCCAGTTCTCCTAGATAACTTGAAATATTATTCAACCCACATTAAATTATTTTACATACATACCTCCTAAAGAAAACAAATTGAGAAAACTACACATGTTGTGTATTTAGTATCTGTCCAGCAATCACAGAGTTCTTGACATGCCTAGATCCAACATTTAGGCCCTGTCTTCAAGGTCATTCTTATTTTAATCAGCTGAAATTAAATCCACTTTTCCACTGTAAACTCAGGAAACAACCTGGTTATTTTGCTAGATAAAGCCACAACACTTTCCACTTCCAAAAGTATGTTTAACACTCCATAAACCAATTTCTGTGCCTTAAATGTATCAATAGTGTGTTGTGCTCCCCCTATTGACTAATATTCAAAATAACAATGAATTCCCCAGGGATTGCCTTTGAAATCCTGGGGTTCAAAACTATGTTGGTGATTTTTATATTTAAAAATATAAGCTGAAATCAACAGTTGTTAAAGCAAAGCTGCCATGGAATGGTCAGATTCCATCAAAACAGGAAAAATTAAAGTTGACAAATGACAAAGACAAACTGAGGGGAAAAAAAAAAAAAGCTGAAGCCTTGAAACACTGAACAATGCAGAATTAAAGCCAAAAGTAGAGAATACCAAGAAACACAGCAACATCCTTTAACTGACACAATGGCATGAAATCAATTTCATTTTAATAGCCCTTAAGGGGGTAAGAATTATTTCCCTGCCTCCTGTGCCAACCCCAAGCTGTTTCCTAAGGAAGCCAAGTAATGGTGATCAACAATATCTGGAAAATTAATAAAAGAAATTAAGAATAAAGATCCATAATAATTAATGCAAGTCAGAATTCTATTTATAATTATTGGTGGCCAGTTCCAAAGCAGCTGTTATTTGCCACCTTGATAAGTACATATAATCACCTAAATTAATCACAACTATATTATTTGTGTTTCAAGAGATGTGTGTTCAGCTCAAATAGGAAGCTACTCGATGGGGGGTGACCCTTGGACTGAAGGCACACACATCTGTGTGTACGTAAATCTGACTACAGTTGCTGCTGTCCGCTGGAGCCAGAACTCACAAAGTTGTGTGAGATCTTGAGCGAGTAACTTAACCTCTAGTATCTTACCTTAACCTCTTATCTGTCCCACAGAGTTAGTGTGGCGCTTAAGTGCACCAACTACAGGCTCAATAAACGTTAGCTGTTACTACGACCCAAAAGGAACAAGTGAGTTCACACCAAAGTAACTGCAGTCTGAACCATTTCAGGACGATTAAAAGGTCTTCCAAGTGTTTCTACTACGTGTGGAGACTCGTCTTCTCCCCAAACGCTCCCTCCTTGGAAGGGGATGGAACTCAAAGTGTCTGATTCCCCTGCTCAGCCGCCGCCGCTCTTCCCCAGCCGCGCAGGGCGAGCAGCGTGGACGCCGCGCGGGGCTGACCCGGGCCAGGCGCTGTTCTAGCACCGCGCACGGATTCAATCATTCGGTCCTCACAGCAACCTTCTGGGGCCAGTATCCCCACTTCGTAGCTAGAGAAATGGAGCGAATTTCTTCTCCCAGCTTCTTGTGTGGACACCATGAAGTTCTCCTCTGCCAAGGTAACTCACGCGTGACACCCTAGTTGTCCGCACCGTGCGATTCTGGAAAGCTGGCAAATGCCCTAATAAGCACACGTTTGCAAGCAGATTCCTCCAGCAACAGTGCGAGATTTCTAAATTTGTCTTAATCAAATTAACACACCAAGAGAGCATTCAAAATAAAGGGGGCGCGTTCTCGGCTGGGGCTCTGGGCTGCAAGGCGCCCCGAGGGCGAGGCCAGTGGGAGCGCAACTCCCGCCCGGGATCCGCAGTCCCGGCCACCGCAACTGAGCGCAAAGCCCCAACAAACCTTCCCCGGCGACGCTGTCACGCGCCGGGAGGGAAGTGGGGGGCGCGCCCTGCAGGGGTCGAACGCAGCCGCGGAGAGGAAGAGCGAGGGCGGGCGTGCACTGTGCCTCCCAGCGCGGCGCGGCGCCGGGAACTGCCCACCCGCGCACCGCCGGGCACACAGGTCCCCGCTCCTCGGTGCGGGCCAGGGTCGCCCGGAGCCCGCGGGTCCCGGCGGGCAGCACGGGCAGCGCGAGCGGGTGCAGAGCCGGCGGCGCGGCCAGGGCTGAGCGCGGCGGGGCCGGGCCGGCACGTACCTCGCGGGCGGCGTGTCCGGCGGAGATCCACTCGCCGCAAGTCGGGGAACGCGGAGCAAACTCTCCCCGCCCAGCGCCCGGCGGCCGCGAGCTCGGCGCAACTACGCCATCCGGACCCGCCGGGGACTTTCACCTCCTGCAGGGAGCTCGGGGAAGCGCGCAGCGAAAGTGGCCGGCCGCGAGAGCCGCCGACGTCCCTCCCTCACTCGCTGGGAAGAGGAAAGTGCCGCTCGGCGTCCCCGAAACCCTCGATGACCCCCATCGGGCCGACCCAGCGCTCGCTCCGGCTCACACACGCGCGGGCGGGGACGGGCAGGGCGCCACAGCAATCAGCGCGCGGGGGGAAGGGCGCTCCTCGGCCGGCCCCAGCGGGGGCTCTCGGCCGCCCAGAAACGCCTCCTCCCGCCTCCTGCCTCCTCTCTCCTCCCCTCTGCCTCCCCCGCTGATGGATGAGCCCCGAGCGCTGCTCCAGCCTACGTTTCCCTTCTGGCCGAGGAGCCCAGCGGAGAAGCAGCTCGGGGTGCTGCAGGGCTCGGCGCGCCCAGATGGAGGCGGCGGGCGGGGTCCCCTGTCCCGGAGGAGCGCGAGCTGCAGGGACTCTCCTTCAGACTGGGTCCTTCAAACTTTCCTGGGCTCTCTGAAAGAGTCGGGTTTTATTTGTTTTTAGTGGTCTTGCTATAAAAATTGTGAAACCTCAGATAATCTGATCACACCCTCTACCCCACTCCCCAGCACAGCCCATTTTTGAACACATTCATTCTGTCCTTGTTTGTTTGTTCCCAACCTTCAATCCCGGCTTATCCTGCTCTGCTGGTGGGCGCCTCCGAGCTGCGGAGTCTTACCTCTCCCTCTCTTAACTGCTGAGAGTGCATTACCCAGACATTTCCCCTGCTAGCTAAAAAAATGAATACAAATAATGGAGCTAGGTCAGCGTTACTGGCGTTACCCTGAAGTTGGGTAACGGTCTTGGCAGAGCGACTGTACCCTGCGAGCCCTGAGTGCAGGAATCAGAGCACCACTTTGATGTTACTGTTTGTCCCTACTCCCGTTTTTCTTTTAAAAGATGTACATAAATGATAGGACACTGTCTTACATGCAGGCGGGTGAAATGACCGTGCACTGACTGGGGGTTCAGTCCTCACTGTGGGATCTCACACAAAATGGCTTAAACTCTTCCAGGCTGAGTTTTCTCCTTAAAAATGAAGGGGTTGGCCTAGGCCCTGGAGAGCTCTTCCAGTTCTAAAGTGCTATGGTCCTGAGCCTTTTATAGGTCAGACACTAGAATTGAGAGGTTTCTTGTAGTATGACTAACGTTATGATTTGGAAAGTTATTAGAATGTTATTAGAAAGTTTTTAGAACTTGAGAGAACAGGGAATATTTCTCAACCTTTCTTTTATACCTAGAGAATCTTATACAAACAAGAGAATCCACCAAATGGGAAATTTGTTCACAAAGGTCAAATGTCATTCATCACCTGAATTTCTGCAAAAAACTCCTAGTGAATCATTCATTCCCTACCAATATTTATTGGGCACCAGCTAAGTGAGAGACTTGAGCTAGGCATTTAGAATCAAACAGGTATAATGCTCTGGTAAACAGTCCAGGTGGAGTCAGCCTCAGCGTTTATGCAGTCTAACTTTGGGACCTTAAGATTTCTCCTAGACTCAATTACATAGTATTCATGCCTCAGGTTATCCAGCCTTAGTTTCAAGTGCAGATGTGAACACTTGAACTGGGTGTGAATATTTAATCGCACATTTAGATGTATCAATCATATTGAAGTTTCCCAAATAAAATGACATGGTAGAAAAAAAGAGAGGAACCAAATCCTAGATAATTTAGGAATCTCTTTTCTGTTTGTCTTGGGGTTGTTTTTGTTTGTTTTGTTTGTTTTTTGTTTGGGAGGGGTTGAGAATAGATCTTGCTTTGTTATGTTGCCCTCAAATTTCTGGGCTCAAGGGATCCTCCCACCTCAGCCTCTGGAGTTTGGAGAAGCTGAGACTATGAGCACACACCACTGTGCCCACTTTGAGAATATCTTGTCCTTAAAGAGTGATGAAAGGCTGGCAGGTGTGGTGGCTCATGTTTATAATCCTAGCACTTTAGGAAACTCAGGTGAGAGAATCACTTGAGGCCAAAAGTTTGAAACCAACCTAAGCATCAGCAAGACCCTGTTTCCACAAAAAAATAGGAAAAAAGGTAGCCAGGCATGATGGCATGTACCCGCAGTCACAGCTGTTTGGAAGCCTGAGTAGAAGGATCACCTGAGCCCAGGAGTTTGAGGTTGCAGTGACCTAAGGTGATGCCATTGCTCTCTACCCCAGCAACAGAGAGAGACTGTCTACAAAAAGAAAAAAAAAGTGGAACTAGATTCACAATAGTAGCCGTGTTGAACAATTGCTTCATGCCAGGGAGGGTAGTAAACATTCTATACACGTGACCATGTTTACTTCTCACAGCCCTCTAAGGCTATATACAAGCCTATGTACACACTTATAACTTGCCGTGATAATACAGCTCATAAGTAAAATGGCCAGGTTCAAAATTACCCATCTAGCTGGAAGCCCAAGTCCTCAACTACCAGGCTCTACTACCTGCCACCAAAAGTTTCATAAATTTAATTCAGAGCTATTTAGTTTCAGTAGTTGACTTAGAAAAACACAAGAAATTACATCAGTTTTTTACAAAACTAACACTGTCTGTAAAGGTATCTTCTCTCTCTCTCTCTTTTATTTTGAGACAAAGTCTTAGTCTGTCACTCAGAATAGAATATAGTGGGCAATCATAGCTCACTGCAACCTCCAACTGGCTCAAGCCTATCCTCTTTCAGCCTTTCAAATAACTGGTGACTACAGGCCATGCCACCAGGCCCAGCTAATTTTTTTTTCATTTTTTTAGTGACATGGTTTCACTACATTGCCCTGGCTAGTCTCCAATTCCAGGCCCCAAGTGATCCTCCTGCCTCAGCTTCTTGAGTCACTGAGATTACAAACATGAGGCACCACAGCCAGTTCCATTCTTTAAATCTTTGTGGTAGTATTAGCAGAAACCCAGATACCTGAAGCATAATGGCAATAAACGTAAATTTTTAGTTCCCAAGCAAAGCTCTAAAAAAAGGTTCTCCTGACTTCTTCTTCATCCTTTATTTTTTTTGGAGAGATAAGAGTCTCACTTTACCATCCTCAGTAGAGTGCCGTGGCATCACATAGCTCACAGCAATCTCCAACTCCTGGACTTCAGTGATTCTCTTGCCTCAGCTTCCTGAGTAGCTGGGACTACAGGTGCCCACCACAATGCCCTGCTATTTTTCTGTTTTGCAGTTCAGCTGAGGCTGGGTTTGAACCCGCCACCTTCTGTATATGGGGCCGGAGCCCTACTCGATGAGTTGCAGGTGCCGCACCCCCCCCCCCGACTTTTATTAATGGCAGTATTTACCAATGTCTCAGGGAATGGGTCTTCCCCTTTCATTGGTGTCTTATGAAGTGGGACTACTGAGGGTACAGTGCTTGTTACCATAAGATACCAGCTTGCCCATGTACCGAGGGTGGAACTGCAAAAACAGAAAAATAGTCGGGCGCTGTGCAGGCGCCTATAGTCCCAGCTACTCAGGAGGCTGAGGCAAGAGAATCGCCTAAGTCCAAGAGTTGAAGGTTGCTGTGAGCTGTGACACCATAGCACTCTACCAAGGGCGATAGAGTGAGACTTTGTCTCTACAAAAAAAAAGATACCAGCTTCCTTTCGGTGGTGGCCTAGTCATTTTCTCTAAACTTTTTCAAAGAGAATTGTAAGCAGGGGTGGGAAAATAAAGAGTTGCACCTTATCTCACTTGCATAAAATATATTTGATAGCAAGCCAGGCAAGGTGGCTGATATCTGTAATCCCAGCACTTTGGGAGGCTGAGGCAGGAGGATTGCTTAAGCCCAAGAGTTTGAGGCTGCCATGAGTTATGGTCACACAACTGTACTCCATACTGGGCAATAGAGCAACACCTTGTCTCCAAAACAAAAAAAGAAAAAGTGTTTGACAGGAGGAAGCCTCAGTGATTGACTAAGGCTATGTTTCCCAAAAGGAACCATTCCTCCTGCAGGTGTGGCCCCACAAGGTTACAGTGACTCATATTTAGCAGTATGTCTCCAGATTCTGTTGATTAGCAGAAAACTGAACAAATACCTAATAACTCATTCATGTCACTAACTCTACCCTGAGTCCTTATAGCAACAAACACCTCAATTTTCTGCAAGACCACGTCATTAGCAAACTCATTTCGTTGTTTTCTTTTTTTGTTACCAAGTACTAATACATTACTTAGCACAGGCTTCACACTTTATAAATGTTAACTAGTTAGATCCTTAAAACAGCTCTATCGGCTCAGTGCCTGTGGTTCAATCGGCTAAGGCGCCAGCCATGTACACCTGAGCTGGCGGGTTCGAATCCAGCCCGAGCCTGCCAAACAACAATGACGGCTGCAACCAAAAAATGGCGGGGCGTTGTGGCAGGCGCCTGTAGTCCCAGCTACTTGGGAGGCAGAGGCAGGAGACTTGCTTGAGCCCAGTAACTGGAGGTTGCTGTGAGCTGTGATGCCACAGCACTCTATCCAGGGTGACAGCTTGAGGCTCAGTCTCAAAAAAAAAAAAAAAAAAGAACAGCTCTATCATCCTCATTTTACAGATTAGAAAACGATGCACAGACAGTTTAGGTAACTTGCCTAGCATCACACCACCAGCAAGTGACAGAGCCGGGAAGCAGAGCCAGGCTCAGAGCTGAACCTGTCCTCTGTGCTACAGTGAAAGTGAGCCCCCTGCCACTCGCAAAGAGAGAGTCACATATTTTTAAAGCTTAATTCTTCAAAACTTTCGAAAGACAAAGACAAAAGTTTGTTTAGAAGAAATATTACCCCATTGCCAACCACCAGATGAAAATGGATTCCTTTTGCCCAGTAAAAGACACTAACTTAGAGTTTCTCTAAAACAGCCAACAGCTTAGAGGCAATTGCACAACTGCTCTCAAGAATGTGTGACAGAACATGAACCAAATGTTGTTCCAAAATTGTTGTGACAGGACACTGGTCTACAAACTACAGCATGTGCTCTTATTTTCTGCTTGGTTAACTTATTATTACAGACAGATTTACTACTTTATTTCTCGAATTCGCTCATAAAGATTCCGACTCATACTTGTTGGCATTTCATATGTCATCATAATCTAAGGCCATAATTTGAAGCCCCATTTTCTATATCTATATCCAAGATTAGAATTTAGTTTTCACTGGTGAAATTTGCAGCTGGTGAATTTCAAATTAATGAGGAAAAAATATTATCAGATGAACCTGTACGCAGAGCAGAGTCCAAAACAGACACCTGCTTCAGATGTGGTGAATTCTGCAGAGAATCTGGAAATAAAAATCCAAAGCAAATTTCGTTAAAGTAACCACAAAGTTTCTGTAAACCTGCCATTTCCTGTACCCGTGCGCAGCCTCCAATGAAGAGTTCCACAATACACCTTCAATTTCCCCCTCAGCTGGGATTCTGACAAAGCCAGAAACTTCATACCATTTCAAAGAGACAGCAACCCCCCCTGAGACTGCTGTGGTCTTAACTCCACAGGGGACAAGGCTGAGCTTAGCTATCCCAGCTGGAGGAGCCAGATTCCAGAGGGAGAACTCTGTCCCCAACCCCACCTCCATAGCACCCTGCAGAGAACTTGCCCCACCTCTTTCTTCTTTTTCTGTTTTTGTTTGTTGAGTTCCTGGCCTGGAGAAGAAAAAAGAGCCAGGAATTGCGAAATGATTCTGTGCTCAGGGGAACCAAAAGGGGCAAGGGGGGCACCAAGCACATATATTAATGTCTGTAAATATTACAAATCTCAGCTCATAACTCAAGTGTGCCAGAAAAATAAATATCTCTATTTTCTAAAAATGAACTAACGGGCCTTTGTGGGCCCCGTAGTCAACTGAGGATCCCCATGCACCCTCTTTTTTCAGGGCTGGGTTTAAATTCAGGAATGCCCACTTAGAGCAGATACAAGTGAGGGACCAGCTCATCCTCAGGATTATCACCCTGTCCTAATGAACGTGTTTTTTTACCAAATTGTGTTTTTTACCACTTTTACCAAAAGTCATGAGCTACTAGTCCCTTGATTTCACTAATAACTTGAAAGTATTGACAGTTTATAACTGAAAGAACTGTATGTGTATTAATATGTTACTATTCATAATATGTTACAATTCATTTGGAGTTGCATAGGTATGGTATCTTTCATTCAAATAGTTTACAATACTTGCAGATATTAACCAAGGCAACTTTAGGGAAATGCTTTATTCTGAAAGGCAATTGATTGATCCTTTGCTTCTTAACAACCTTGATACTCAACGCCCTAAAGAAAACAACCTCATTGCCTTCATTTCAACAAGTACAAGAAATTCTCTGGTGGTCTAGTGGTTAGGATAAAAAAAAAAAAA
>CAUYON010023924.1:0-14813 GCA_963573935.1 Arctocebus calabarensis | reverse complement strand
TGACAGTATCTTCGGGCTGCCTCATGGGCAAGAGGTTGAGTCAGATGGTCACAGGGGAACCCAAGCCACTACTTTTCTCATTTTTATAAGACTTAGGAATATTCACTTTGCCCCGGCAGAAGGGACTGTGTTCATTCATTGACATATTCATTCACCTTGCCTCCGGCGGAAGGGACTGTGTTCATTCATTTCCTGGCCAAGGAACCCATACACTTACATATACCCTGAGACTAAAAGCCTAAAGGGGGAGACGAGGAAAGACCGGGAGAGAAACAGAGAGAGCTTCTCTCTCCCCACTTGAGTTCTCTCTACCAGGAGCTTTAGTGTTTTCTGTATTCTTTTCTGTACATAAATTCTGTCTTACCACTGGGGAAAAAAAAAAAGAAAAGAAAAGAAAATGCCATGAAGGCTATGTTAAACAGTTTGATGAAAACATTTCAGATTGTATATGAAACCAGCACATTGTACCCCTTGATTGCACTAATGTACGCAGCTGTGATTTAATTAAAAAAAAAAAATGACTTTGAGGAACAAACAAACAAAAAAAGAACTTAGGAATATTTGGCTACGAACTTTCTTACTGTTGGTCATTTCTCATAGGGAAATCAACAGTTAAAGGTAAGAACTGCTCTAAAATAGCCACAAAAGTAAACTTCATTTTGATGGCTGTGTTTGAAAAAAGAAAAGGAGGGTATAGGTGAGAGATATGATAACTCTGCCCATCACACTTCTAGAAACCTAGGCTCCAGAGAGATTCTTAGACCTAACTCAGCCTACAGATTCTTAAAGGGGTCTTGGGGACATTCAATGAATCTTCACGTGAATCTACTTTGCCACTTCCCTCACTGACTGATAATACATTTTACATTTTTTGGTAATACATTGACCACCCCTCAGGCTGCTGCCCGATCTGCGCTATAATTTACCTTTACTCAACACTTCAGCCAAATAAGGACAAAACTTCCTCATTTCTGGGGCACAGGCAATACCAGAACTAATCTCCAAAGATCTTTCAAGAATCCTCTTAAAAATACGTGCATTTCTATCCCAGCTAGGACTCAGACCCAGGAAAACCTATAAAACTCCTGCAGGCAGCAGGGAACATTTCAGAACCACAATTGACCGCCCCCACCCCATGCTATAGACCCAGGCCCAGGCAGCCCTATGAGGTAAGAGACAGAGTCTTAAGTACTTCGTAACTCCCACACTCAGCATAGCATCTAGCACGTAGTAGGTGACCAATAAATCAGGAATGAAGGAAGATCTTCCTCGGTCTCTTTGCCAAGCTAAGGATACTGAGAGCAGACTCCCTCCACATGCACAGGGATAATAAATTCCAGAAAGACATAAGGCTCGCCTTGACCAGTTATCATCCATTCTAGGGCAAAGGAAAAGAAACATACACCTAGGAAACGCGCCTGACATGAAAAACAGAGTGCAAGACATTTTATTTGCCATTAATTTGGATATACAGTCTTTCTCCCTGATTACTGTAGCACCCAATGCTCTTATAAGGTTATGAACTGGTTTTGCATGGTTCCATTGCTACAATTTAATACTGTACTAAGTGTGATATATCTCAGCCATGATTAATCCTACCCAGTTCTGCTGCAAGTTTCTATAAAAACCACCTTGAAATACAGGACTCTTAAAGCCCTTGCCAAATCTGCAAGATGTGATATGAACACGGCTCCGATCCAGGCGAGCATGTCTGAGTAACGCCGAGACGATCTACGTGTTTCCCTTTGTGCTCTGCGAGCTGCTATTCATCCTATGGCTAAGGCCTAGGAAATTCAGGGAGAGCTGCCTCGGCTTGGTTTACAACAGCATTATTAATACCGTTCAACAACAAAGTGAAATTACAGATAAAATCTGAATAGGCCCATTATTGTTTTTAGAGAGAGCTAAATAAGCTCTATAATTTGTTTGGGCCTGTGGAAATCTCAGGCCTGCAGGACGGGAGAGGAAAACGCACATCGCGGCCAACTAGCCACCGGGCCTGAGCAATGTGTAAATTCACATCTAGAACGTCGTGAATTAAAGCAGATGAAAGTTTTAAAATGTCAGGCAAGTCCCTGGGGATGGATATGCTTTATGTTTTTTATATAGTGAACATTAATTTCAAATGGAAAGGGAAAGCAGCCCTCTATCTCAAGCCATTTGCTCCATTTTTTCTGAAGTTCCATGTGCCCACTTTTAACAGGTTGGTTGGGGGCTGGGGGAGTGGGGGGGTGGGGGGGATGGATGCCGCGCTGAGTCAAACAGTCAGGCTCAAGGTAAAAGGAAGGTCCTCGTGAGGAAGAAAATAAAAATTCACTACCCCTCTTCCAAGAAGCGACCCTAGATGGAAGATTTGAGTTGGAGTCAGATGAGTGAGATTCGGATCTCGCCTCCAACTCTTTCTGGGTGTGGAGTCTTTCCTTCTTCACGGGATTATCAGGTAAATGAAGGAAAATAGTACACATACATATGATGTGCTATGTACATAGTATCAACATATACATAGAGAGACCCTGTACACGTGCACGTGTGTGTATACATTTGTACTGAGTGCGTCTCACACTCGCACACACTCTTCAACTTATTACTTTAAATGCTTCATAGCTTTTCCCCCTGTTTAGCGTCCATCGTGCATTCCTGACTTATTTAGCTGTTCTACAAAGGAAACAATATCGCCATTCATTATTAATTCATTCTTTCATTAGACACTGAAGTTGTACTATGTGCCAAGTCTTTTAGGACCCAAGAGAAAATACAATGCTATCTATCCTTGCCTTCAAGGAGTTCACAATCTTGACTAATGGCTTTTCCCACCAGTAAGTGGGAAAATTCTGAAACTTTTTTTCTGAATTCCTAAGTAGAATTCTGAAACTTTTTTTCCCAGTTTAGGTCAGAAAATTAGCTTGATAAGGTGATGATCGCCAAATATGAATACCTCGCCTAGGCACCCTGACCTGAGAGTTGCAAGGCCAGAAGGCCTATGATAATTTGGATTATTGTTCAGCAAAGAGTTGTTGCCTTCCCCTCCCACTGAGGGCAGCATTTCCGTCCCTGTCCCATTGATACTGGTCTTGGCCCTGAGGCTTGGTCAGGCCAGTGAAATTTAAGAGTGTAACGTGAGCAGAGGGTACCTGCGTTACCTGGCCTGGCTCTTGCACCCCGTCAGAGCCTGCTCTTGGCAGCCTCTATCCCTCTAGCTGGGGCCCCAGAACCAACACAGCTCCTGGAGGGAAGGCTGGTTGTCCTGCACCCTGGAACAGACCCACCCGCCCAGATCAGTCAAACCAGAGCCAAGCTGCAGAGGCCTGAGCCAGAGAACAAATGAGGCAGTTTCTTATATGCCACAACTGTGGAAATAACTGACCAATATAGGCTTCAGCAGAATCCCAACCAGAAAACGATTGCCTCATCAAAGGCAATTTGGCACAACTTAACTACTGAAGCATTAAAATGAGATTATGGTACAAAAACCTGCTTTCCATAGTCAAATCAATCATTCTGTCTTAACTCCTCTGTACTTGGTTTCAGCTCTCTGTGTTGAAGGAAATTAACACAAAATAAGTTGATCTTGATGAGTATGATTCGAATCAATAATGTTAATTGGGCTCCTGAGCATGAGGTGAAATGACTTCAGATCAACAAAAGGTTAATACAGCTTTCCCTTCATGTCGCACTGCCTATGATAAATCTATAGCAGTCCAAAAGTTCTGATTTCATTAACGACACATTTAACATGCTAAAAAGACAGGAACTTTGTCCCTACAAAATGCCCACCAGTAGGTTAACTGCAGATGGCAGAACGTATCTAACCGTACAATGAAGTTATGCCTGAACAAGGTGGGAGGGGGGGTTCTACTCAATGGTGAAGAATTAAACTTTAATTTTTTTAATATCTTCCTATCCTATCTACTTCTCCTTGCCCATGGTAGTATATGGAATTACTGAACATTTTCTTTGATTGCCTATTTCATTCCAGGTGACATTAGACAGCAAATGAAAAAAAAACCATTCAACATTCTTATCGAACATACATGATACGTGAGGAGGTTGTGAGCTGTGCTAGAGCAGGTTAGGGTTTGGGTTAGGGTTAGGGGATGATTATGGCAATACTGTTAATAATAAGGGAATGTCATGCATGTGCACTTCTTCACAGAAAACATGTGTTGCTGCCTTGTTTAATCCTCTCAAATACCCTGAGAGATGCATGACCAACCCCAGAATACAAATGGAAAAAGGGGGCCCAGAGAACTTTTGTGTCTTACACGATGTCACAAAGCAATTGGTTTAGCCTCACTCAGACTTCTGGATTTGCCACTTATGAGCTCTGTGAATTATCTTTGGCAAGTTACTTTAACCTCTCTGAGCCTCAATTTCTTCAAATTAGATAAAATAATAATGTCTGCTCTCTCAAGGCTATGGAATGAAATGGGGGGGATGCAGGAAAAGGGCCCACCCCCATCCCTAGCACAGTGTATATGATCCACAAGTATGAGTCAGTATTTTTTATTACTGGTGTAGGAAAGAAAAGCGAGGTTTAGGACTTAGAGCCGCAGTGATGGAGAATCAAGACATATGGGTAGAAATTATAAAGTGGAAACTTTGGGCTCAATGTGAGAAGTAAGTTTCAAACATTTAGTGCTTTCTAGAAACAGAAAAAATTGTGTCAGAAGGTCTGACTCTCAAAAGTTTTTCACTCAAAGGACGGCTCTCGGTCTGAAGATGGTGTGGCAAGGATTGAGCACCAGGAGCACAACTTAAGGATGTGACCCCCAGGGACCCCTACATCGCTGAGCCAAACCAGTGCCATGAGAAACCACTGTCCTGCCAGTTTTATTTCCAGTAAATACAAAACGAAGGATTTCAGCTTCTCTCCCCACCTCCTTCCAGTCCTTGGCCCTTAACAAGACTGGAAACCACTTGTACGTTAAAGAAATATGAGACAAATTTGACTGGACTCCTACACCCTCACTATCCTCCAATGCTGCAAAAAAGCTAATTTCAACTGTCACTTACTGGAAGTAAAATGACAAATATCCGTAATATCTGTCATGTTATGAATGCTTTAAAAAGAGTTATGCTGCCGTCAACATTCTGATGACTTTAACAAGAGAAAAGTAAACGAAGAAGAGGAAACAGCATGTCTGTGGATTACTAGGTTGCCAAACTTCTCTACTACTCACACTAATAAAAATCAAATTACCTCCATAAAAAATGCAAGCAAGGAAGGCTTCTGGAGAACACCAATAGAAGCAAATCTCTTAATAATCCCGTCAATGCTATAGATGAGATCATCAGAATTAGCTTCCACATCTCAGTAGAGAGTGACTAATTCTATTAAGGGATATGAAATCTTTACTAAACTTCTCCCCACTGTGATGTAATAAGAATAAAATGTGTAAAATTCCCAGCACAGAATGGCCTGTCTTTCTCAGAGTCCTGTCTCATAAGAGAACATGATGTACTATGTAAAAAGTGACATCCCAGTTTGACTAGGAGAGTTCCAGTTTAAAACTATTTTTTTGGCTTAATTATCAATAAAGTGTTATAGTTGGGATAACATTATTACAGTGTGTATATGTTTAGTATGCACATTGTATATGTTTAGTATATGTGTTCAAGCGGGCTCCTGTATGCACACGTGGTTCTGTAGATACGTGTGGGTCAGTGTATTTGTGTACACACACATATGTGTGTCGATCTGTGTACGAATGTGTATATTTTTTTCTTCCATTTCTCAATGGCTCTCATCTATAGCACAGTTTAGCTTTAGGAATAAACACTACATTTTTCGGCAAGGATTTCCAAGGTTAAATGATATTGAATTTTACCATCCAATTAAACCAAAATAAATATACGAGGCGAAAATAACCTTATGTTCCATTACTACCTCAATCACATATAAACCGCATGCTACTATCAAAATGACTTCTCTAGAGACAAGGATGGGTGGTCTCCCTTTTTAGTTTAGGAGGAGGATTTACCTCCGTGGGTAGTTGGCCTCAATATAAGACTCTCAGCCAAAATCCACTAATAAGGTTTGGTTGTTTAAAAGAGGCTGGCACCACCTTCTTCCTCTCTTGCTCCCTCTCCCACCATGGGACATGCCGGCTCCCCCTTCACCTTCTCCCTTGAGTGGAAGCTCCATAGAGCCCCCACCAGAAGCAGAAGCTGGCGCCATGCTTCTCATACAACCTGCGAGAACACGAGCTGAATAAACCTCTTTTCTTTTTGTTTTCTTTTTTTTTTATTATTATCTTTATCATTAAATCATAGCTGTGTACAATAGTGCAATCAAGGGGTACAATGTGCTGGTTTCATATACAATCTGAAATATTTTTATCAAACTGATTAACATAGCCTTCCTGGCAATTTCTCTGTTATTATATGAAGACATTTGTATTCTGCATTTAGCAAGGTTCGCCTGTACCCTTCTAAGATCCACCATAGGTGTGGCCCCACCAATTACCCTCCCTTTCCTCCCTACCCTTGCCCCTTTCCCTATATTCTTGTGTTATATTTGGGTTATACGTATGAATGGTATAAACCTCTTTTCTTTACAAACTACCTGGCCTCACACATTTCTTTACAGCAGGATAAAATGGACCGTCAATCATTAAGTGATACCTGTTTTCCCAGTATTTCTGTAATTTATCCAATATCAGAGAAGGGAAAAACAGAGAACAGGCAAAAAGAACAATCAGTGTGAAAGTGGGTTTCTTCAGAGGGCTTGAGCCATCATTTCTTTGCATACAAGAAGAGCAGCGTTTCTGTCCTCCACATGAATTTTTTAGGTATATACTCTATGCAAAAGATAATACACCCTGTAGATTCAGTGAACGGTGACTTTTTTTTTAAATGAAATAACTGAGAAAACTCAACCATTGAAAATAAATGGGCCTTATTTTTTAAACCTTGATTCGACTTTATATATGCCTTTTGACCTGAGATTTCTGTGGCTACATTTCTTTAAACATTCATGAAAATTCTTTCCCCAAAACTCTTCCAGATTCAGGAAATTAAATCAGATGGGAATCCTGACAGCCAGCCAACGTAACTCTTCTAGCATATCTCCAAACCAAAAATATCGAAGTCTCTTCTTGGTCTATAAATTAAGTCATTAACAAACATACACAGTTTGGGGAGGAAAGAAATGTTCTGCAACAAATCAAACTCCATGTATCACAGGGCACTGGCACTATTCCTGTGGAAATAAATAAATTCTGTGACAACCAACTTCTTTCTTTTCCAGCACATTCCAGAGATAGCACACTCTATTTGGTGTTTCTCATAAATTTGAAAAGATTAAACGTGAATATGCCATGCTGTTTTTATTAATGACTTCAATGCAATAAATACTCAAATATTATCAAGGATAGAGCTGATGGTACCACTGGTGGGAGGAGCCCCAAATCTCTCATGGCTTTGGACTTTACAGAATAAATGTCAGTGTAGAAGCAAGGTGGGGCCAAAGGTGTAAATTAGAATGTGAAGGTCACACACTTGCACCCACCATGGCTGGAGACACAGTCATCAGGCATCTGCTTATGAAGCCATTCTTTATTGGAAAAGTATAATGACGGGAGTGTGGAAAATCATTCCTTTGGGGAATTTACCTAAGAGAGGAATCATTCAAAAGATACTGAAAAAGAGACTAGAGTGTGAAAGCACAGCAAGTGTTCACGGTCAAATGCAATCATGAGCCAAGGACAGAAGACCCACCCCACAGGAGGAACTAGGAATTCTATGGGTAGCCCCAAAAGAAAACATCATCTTTGAAATGGGAAGGCAGTGAGGTTGTGTTTTCTCTTTGAGGGGAGCTGATGTGATGTGGCCAGGTGCAAACAGAAATAGTTCAGTGTAAAAATGAAGCCTTCCAGGAGGAGTTATATTTTCGGATGGGACCTAAAGATGATGACAATGTCAAAAATGCTAGAATTGAAAGAAATCGGCGAGATAATTTCATCCCAACTCATCATTTTGTATGAGAAATCTGTCCTTCAGCTCGGCACCCATAGTTTAGTGGTTAAGGTGCTGGCCACATACACCGGGGCTGGTGGGTTTGAACTGGCCCAGACCTGCTAAACAACAATGACAACTACAACCAAAAAATAGCCAGGCGTTGTGGCAGGAGCCTGTAGTCCCAGCTAATCAGGAGGCTGAAGCAAGAGAATCGCTTGAGCCCAGGAGTTAAGAGGTTGCTGTGAGCTGTGATGCCACAGGACTTTACTGAGGGTGATATAGTGAGACTCTGTCTCAAAAAAAAAAAAAAAGCAAGAATCTGTCCTTGATATCTTATTCAGTTTCTGTTCAGACATAAGTGTAGTCCTGGCCACAGATTAGGAAGACTGTCCAGAAGTCTGAGTAACCCACTTTCTGGAATCAGAGAAGAAAGTACTTTCCTTAAGCCAAGGGCTCAGGAGGGGGTCCAGACCAAAGACCCAGCATCACCACTTGGCAGAAATACAGGTCAAACTGACGTCAAAGGAGGTAACCCAGGGTCTTTTCCCCAGACAGGGAGAAAGTTCTTCAAAGGCTTCAGATCTCTGCCTACCCCACCTGGGACTAACACCAACCAAACCCCGCCCTGCCTAGAAGACCCTGTATCACTGAACAATGAGAGCATTTGAAAAGCTTTCTGTCTTTGAATCATTCTCCAGTCCAGGAGGAGACCTGGATGGGCCAATGTGGGTCGCAGGCCACACATTGAGAATCAGGATTCTAAACTATACTAGAAACACTAGACCTTGCAGGTTCTATCAGACTTCAAAAAGGCTGTAAGGACACAACCCACACTCCCCAGAGGCATTCACCAAAGGACGTGGTCATGCCTGTCCTTCAGAGAGAAACTGAGATCCAGAATGAGGCCATAAAAAAATCACCTGATACGGGTGTTTTTTCAAACTTAAGGTTGTGATCAAAATCAGTTAAATGGGTTATAACCATCACTATTTAATAGGATGAAATAGAAAGGACTAGACTGAAATACGACAGAAAATATCAAAGTACACTGTGAGGCCAAATACACACGCATACACACACGTGCAGATTACAAGTATGTGCTGGATTATAATGTAAAACATTAATCTTTATGAGGGTTATAGCTGTGGGTTTGTTTTTGTTTTGTTTTGTTTTTAAAGGTTGAACAATAAGTTCCTTGGGCAACGTTCTCATTTTATAGTTAAGTCCACTGTAGCCCTGGAAGAAGACACCCCTTGACCAGGGGTGCACGTCGGCAGGCCTGGCATAAATCCAAGAAGAAAAGCCCCAGCCCTGTGCAGCCGTATCCTAGTCCAAACTCTCTTCATAGTTTAAGTTTCTTTTTTTTTTTTTTCAGAGTTATACTTGGATCAAGTCACCAGGCCATCCTGCCCACTTCCACGTGGAATTTTCCAATAGCATAAGTTGCAACTGATGAGGGTCTCAGCTTCTTTTAGAAGATGACTTTGAAAAAAAGATATCATAAGGTTCCTCTGGACCTTCTGGCAATGTTCCACAACAGAAAAGAGCAATTGGTAAATGTAAAATTGAGGTTCTGCTCATCCTCTGGCACTCCCAGCATCACGGATGTATTATTTGCTTCAAGTGCAATGCTTTGCTTTACATCTGTGCCAGTCAGACCCATAAACAATAGACTATATCTGAATTCCATGGTTTCCTCTGAATTGCTCTCTACTACAGTTAACACGAAGAATACAAGATACCAGCATTTCCAAGAATTAAAAACTGTGATCAACACACAGGCTTGCAACCAAACCAACATTGGTTAACCCTTCACTATTACATGGAAAGGAAAAGGCTAATTCACGGACTTCCCTGTCCTTCCCTTAGGAAAAGAACTGTTGTCATCATCACAGTGGTCACCTCATAGAAACCAGGATGAAACTTAGGCATATCAGCTGTCCCTCTCAGCTCTTACATGCCTTCCGCTGCCGCACAGCCGATCCCATTTAGAAACTGGATGCCTAGTGCACAGATTTCTAACCATGGAGCCCCAATACCAGCAGCTCTGTTACTCAGCAGAATTAATAAAAGCAAAGTCAAGAAGTCAAGGAAATCCCGACTCGGAAGACCCTCCCTTCGCTTATCACAGAAGTGCCCTCATTTGGGCAGTAACCTCAACACCAAGAGCCCTTCCAAGTGAACAGAAAGGGACAATTATCTCAGGTGAGGGGGTCTCTTCGGGGATAGCTTTATTCAAGACAGAAGGCTCAAACAGTAACATTCAATCACAGGGTGATGACACTTATTTAGATAGAGATAATATTCTCTAAGGGAAAAAAAAAAAGAAAAATGAAACTCTAGGTTCTCCATATATTTATATATCTGAAAGAAGCCAAGAGAAGAAACTTGCATGAGATATAAGGAATTGGAGCTTTCAAACATGCTGTTTCCACCTTATCACTCTTATCTGTTATATAAAAAAATACAAACAGCTGCATTTAAAGATAAGGGAACAGCAAGGTGTTGTATATGTTGCCCAGATGTTTCTAAAATCCGCTCCCTGTTAAACTTATCTCTACAGAACTAAAGATACCTCTAATCTTTTCTAATGGCTTAATCAAATGAAATAAATGGCTTGGTATAATATCTTCTTTAAAACTTATATTACTAGTTGCACACACAGAGATATTTTGTAATAGCTTAAAAAAAAAAAAAAAGTAGTCCCAGCATTCAAACATTATTCATACACTGTATTTACTCAAAGACAAGAAACTGGAAAACAAGTCGGCTAAGATTTTAGTGACTTAATAGTGTTTCCTTTTGTTTGCTTCATCCCCAGTCTTTTTATCATCTTCCCAGCACCTTATAGCTCTTTCCATTCATGACTGTAAACACATATGACATTCCTACTATGTGCCAGGCAGTACGCTAAGAAAGAAGGAAAAGAGAAAAAGAATGGGAAAATGGTACAAACAGGAAGTCAGAATGGTTTGAGAAATAAAAGATGGAAAGCTGTAAAGAAGGGCTGCATAAAGGGTGAGGAATGAGAAGAAAGAAAGAATATTGACTACCAGTCCAATTGAGGTCCCAACCCCTAGTCACATCTCCAGACACGAAAGGTCAGAGTGTGGAGAAAAAATGTTCTACGCCCAATCTGTTACCCTTTTGTGAGCTAGCTTTCCATTTCTGCTCAGCAATTTATCATTCTTGAACACAGAATTGAGAGTGAGAAGGTTTTCAGAGAATACATGGGTTTATATCCATGTTTTGCCCCAAGACTGGGGGCCACCAGAGAGCAGGGTCCAGGTCTCACATGAGTCTTGGTACAGACCCAATGCCGTGTAGACACAGAGCAATGGCCTAATCATTCAACACTCTGGGCTTACTGAATAATACAGTCAAGACACACAAGTATTATGTATCTGTTTTCTTATCTGAAAAATGAAGATATTAAGCCAAGTGATCTCTAAAGTCTTTTCTGATTTTAACATTTCCAGAGCTGTCACCCAGCTGGATCTAAACAATTTAGATTTCCACTTCATCTACATTCTAGGTGAATGAGGAGACTTGGGTGACAGTCGATGCTTTCAACAACTTTTACCCTCAACCCCTCAGCCCACTTGAAAGGTTCCATAAAACACACCCTCAAGTGACATTGGGAATCCAGCAAACACCTCTCCTCTTTTTAAAAGGGCATGCTGTTGAAGCGCGTGGCCTCTGTAGCTCCCACACCCCATACCTGCAGCAAGGAAGCAAAGATGAGATGGGCCGCACTCAGTTTCCACCTCATTCCTATGATGACATCGTGTGCTTTCTTAAAGGGATGCATAGTCTTTATAGGCAAAAAAGAAAAATAAACTGCCACCAACAAAAACAACAACAGAAGAAGTTGGGATTTTAGGGTAGCCCCTGAGTTGAACTAGGAACCATGAAAGCCAATGATCAGAAGAAAACAATGCAAGCAAGCAAGCTTCATAGGGAAGAAGGAAACAGAAGACCCCAGGGGCTGGAGCTAATGTTTCTATAGAAAGGGAAACATATCTTTTTTTATTATTAAATCATAGCTGAGTACATTAATGCATTTATGGGGTACAATGTGCTGATTTTATATACAATTTGAAAGACTTAGAACAAACTGGTTTACATAGCCTTCACTGCACTTTCTTAATTATTGTGTGAAGACAATTATACAAAACCAACAAAGGCATCAAAGTAGCCTTTCCAATAAGAACAAAGAGATAATAATCTTTGGGCCATTATTTTCACTTCTGCACAAAATCTTGGAAGATCTCTTTGCCAAGATGCCTCCCTTTTCTTGGCTTATCTAGGTAAACTCTGGAGCTCTCACAAGGCCACTTTTCTCAGGTCAAAAACATTGGTCCCTATGGCCACACAAGAAAATAAAATAACCCACTTTAAGATTCATGCTAATAGAGTCAGAACTCATTCAACTGTTTCTCAGATGTGATAACTTCCAAGTTTCTTCCAAGTTTAGTTGCAGAATTACCTGAAGAAAATGGAGCCTGTGCAAATGGAATATGGGGTCTGTCTCTCCCCAAAACATAAAGGAACAGAGGAGGCTAGAAAGTTCTTTCTCTGAAAAAAAAAAAATTAACTAGAATCAAAGGTCAGTGATGGGGTAGAAAGAAAATCCTTTTTTAAAAACTATTCACTTCTTAAATCATTTTCATCTCTCTATTGAGCAAGCAATACAATGAAAACTGTCCTCTTGGAAGAAAAGTGAGGCAGGAATATTCAAAGGAAGACCCACAGAAGCCTCGGTTTTCATACAGGTGTGTGAAAGGCTTAAAGAAAAGCAGGGGAGACCTACAGTGCCAAAGAAAATTCCTGAGTTACAGCTCAGGATCCTGAAATACTTGAACACTGCCTTGCACACATCAGGCAGTAGTAAAGTCTTGAAAGTTAAAGAGCCAAAATATGAATACCAAGGGCCCAAAATGAAATATTTATTAAAGCTAGATGGTTGGAACATGGGCTTTCTTTATATGCTTCTCTCTACCTTGTTATATGTTTGAAGATTCCCATAATAAATTTTTGTTGTTATTGTTTTATTTTTTTTAATAGTATAAGGGTACAAAATCTTAGGTTACATCGTTCTCACTTCCAAGATAAAGTTCAAGTTGTAGTTGAGCCCTTCACCCAGGGGCTGTGCTGAACACCTTCACATTGTGTACGTTAGGTGAGATCCCACCACTTGCCCTCCCGCCTCCCACCAATCACCCTCCTCCTCTTCCCTTCCCCTTCACTAGACTATGTGTTGTATCATTCGTGTAGACCTGTTAATTGTTTATATATTGGTTTCATGTTAGTATTAACTACACTGGACATTTTTCCCCCGTTCTTGAGATACTTTACTAAGAATAATGTATTTCAGCTCCTTCCAGATAAACACAAAAGATGTAAAGCCTTCAACTTTTCTTATGGCTGAATCGTACTCTGTGTATACATATGCCACGGTTTATTGATCCATTCAAGGGTGATGGGCATTTAGGTTGCTTCCACAACTTGGCAATTATGAACTGAGCTGCAATGAACATTCTGGCTTTGTGGTAAAAATTATTTTTGTTCTTCTGGATAGATACCTAGTAATGGGATTGCAGGATCAAATGGAAGACTGGCTTTTAGTTCTTTAAGAATTCTCCATACTTCTTTCCTAAAAGGCTGTATTAGTTCTGCACCACAGTACAAAAGCGTTCCTTTCTCTCCACATCCACGCCAGCACCTGCAGTTTGGGGACTTTGTGTGTGGGCTAATCTTACTGGAGTTAGGTGATATCACAAAGAAGTTTTAATTCCAACATCATTAAAATGTCCATTTTACCCAAAGCAATCTACACATTTAATGCAAGCCCCATCAAAACACCAATGTCATACTTTGAAGAACTTGAAAAAAATAGTACGTTGCTTCATATGGAACTAGAAAAAACCCAAATAGCAAATACAATTCTGGAAATAATAACAAATCCAGAAGCATCACATTCCCAGATTTCAGGTTATACTGCAAATCTATTATGATCAAAACAGCATGGTATTGGCACAAAAATAGAGACATAGATCTATGGAATAGAACAGAGAATCTAGAGATAAACCCAACCACATATCCCTTGTTGATCTTTGATAACAAACAAAAGCATGCACTGGGGGGAAAGAATCACTGTTTAATAAATGGTGCTGGGAGAAGTGGTTAGTCTCTTGTAGAAGACTAAAACTGGACCCACACCTCTCACCACTGACAAAAACTAATTCTCCTTGGATAAAAGATTTAAATTTAAAACATGAAACAATAAAAACTCTAAAGGAGAGTGTTGAGAAAATGCTTGAAGATATTGGCCTGAGAAAAGACTTTATGAGGAAGAGCCCCTTTGGCAATAGCAGCAACACCAAAAATAAATAACTGGGATTTGATCAAGCTAAAAAGCTTCCACACAGCTAAGAGTGCTACAACCAAAGCAAACAGACGGCCTTTGGAACAGGAGATTTTTTTCATGTTACCAATCTGACAAAGGCCTGATAACTAGAATCTACAGAGAACTCAAATTGATCATCAAGAAAAGAGCAAACAACTCCTGTGTAAGTGGGCAAGAAACTTGAACAGAAACTTGTCTGAAGCTGACAAATGGCCAACACACACGTGGAAAAAAAATGCCTATAATGAATTTGAATTTAAAACTTTGTAAGTGTTGCTGGGCCCGTTATTTCCTCACTTCCTCCTTCTGTCAGAATACACCCTTGGCAGCCTCAGATCCAGGAACCCTATTAGACCTCTTCACCGCCGCCCCGCCCCGCCCCCGCCGCCCGGCCGGGCCCCCCCGCGGCGGCCCCCGGGCGCCCCCCGCCCCACCCCCCCCCAAC
>CAUYON010023923.1:0-11086 GCA_963573935.1 Arctocebus calabarensis | reverse complement strand
TTGTTTTGGAATTTGAGAGATAGTGGTTGCGGCAGCCACCTTTCTGTGCGGGCCAGGCACAGCGATTTGAATCTCACCTGCAGACAGTCGTCCTACACTTGGAACCTGCCCAGAATATCCTGTACTTCATGGGAACTGTTGCAGGGAGAATTTGAGAAACCTCCCTGTGAAGATGTTTTGAGGCCAGTGGAATCAGTAGTTTAGCAGGGTGTGGGTGCAAGGCAGGTGGTCAGGCAACACCAAGAACAGTGTAAGTCAGGAGACAGATATGAGCCTGGGAACCACTCACGGCACCATGTTGTGTCCAGAAAGTATATTGCAACATAAATATATTCCTATTTAAAGTTAATCCCTACAGCATATAGTCGTACGTTTTACATATGTATGGGGGTGTGTGTGTGTGTGTATATATATATATATATAAATATTTTTGTTGCCTTTTTTCTCTCTCTTTGTTCATTCTTTTTCCTTTTCTTTGTAGGAGTTGTTAAATTTTTTTTTTTGTTTGTTTGTTGTTTTTAGACAGAGTCTCACTATATTGCCCTTGGTGGAGTGCTGTGACGTCACAGCTCACAGCAACCTCTAGCTGTCTTGCACTGAGTGGTTCTCTTGCCTCAGCCTCCCAGGTGGCTGGGGCTACAGGGGCCCACCATAGTACCTGGCTGTTTTTTGGTTGTAGTTGTCATTGTTGTTTGGCAGGCCCTGGGCCAGGCTGGTGCCCTGGCCGCTGGGCTATGGGCGGTGAGCCCTCCCCTTCCTCTTCTGATTGCTGAGATTGCTTACATCAGGCTATTCAAGTTTTTTTTGTTTTTGTTTTTGATTGTGTGTCTGTTTTTTTTTTGTTTGTTTCAATGTGCCTTGTGTTCTGCTAAAACCTTGGGTTGGCTATTTTCCCTAACTCCAATTTTTACATTCAAAAAGAGCATAAGGGAAGTGGGGGATAATAGCCAACTGAAGCCAGCATTCAACAGAAGCTCCCATCCAGAGGGAGAGATAATGGTCAGAAAGAACCCAACAAAGCTGAAGGGTGGAGCTGTGCTGAGAGAAGAGATTGATAATTGCATGTCTTCTCTGCTGCAACTCCAAAGAAACAAATTTCAGGTACAGACCCACCCCAAAGAGGACACGTGTCTGTCCCCTCCCTCAAGAGAGTTGCTTGCTGGCCTGCTGTGAGATCTCTACTAGTGAGCGGTAAACTGAGGTCTTCTTCTCTCACCCCACGGGAGCAAGTTGTAGGAAGCTGGGACTCCTTCTCCAGAGAGTCTCTGGTGTGAGCCTGGGCATTCTCTTGTCTGGTATGAAAGTTGAACAAATATTTTCCCTGCTGCTTTGAACTCCCAGTCTACCCTTCCCCCTAGCCTGGCAGTCTAGAAGCCCAACACCTACAAAGACCAGAATGTTTGGGGTTCTTTGTTAAGACTGGGCATTGCATGGTCTGAGGTAGTGCAGTTACACTGTGACAGTGAATCTGATAAAAGTGCAGAAAGGCACAAGGGGGAAGGTGTCTGGCTTGGCTCTAAGACAGAGCAACTCAGTGGGCAGAGACTCGGGTCTTCATATGATGGGCAGAGGCTTGGGAACCACTGAGGCATGGGAATCCGAGTGGAGACACCTCCCATCTAGTGGCAATATTAATAGCGCTATCCTGCCAGGGTCAAATTTCAGAGACACCTCCTCAATTCTGTGGACTGTCAGAGGAACCTAGATCTCGCATTGCAGGGATACCAGAGGAGCAGCTAAGGCAGAGGCATGGTCTCTGAGGGTGAGAAACATTTGCTGCTTTGTTAACCTCTGGTTTGGAACAAGCTCAGGTAGAACACTCCCCAGTTTCCATTGAGCACCGGAGCTAATCAGACTTCAACTCCCCCAGCCGGCTGGCCAATGAGGCATTGACTTCCCTCTGACTCTGGCAGGCCCAAATCCCTGGCTCATTTGCTCATTGGGGAAAACTGGGCCACTAGTGCCTAGGTGTGATGGAGGTGCAAGGTGGGGAAGGAGGGACCAGCTCCCTTGCACTACTTTGTTGGGCAGGCCTTTCTGACTCCACAGAGTACTGGAGTGAGCCACACTTGAGCTGCCAGTGGACCCCCCACTGCATAGATGCTGAAGACTTCTTGAACCTTCCGACCTGATCGGTATTTGTGTTGACTGGGACAATTGGTTTGGAACTCTTGACCTGGCCCATCACCCAGGAACCCACCAAGGTTGTATCTTTGTGGAGTGTGAGATTGTTGTTGTAGGAGTGTGAGATTCTCCCACCACAGGTGTCACCTGTGTGTGTGTGGGGGGGTGGTGGTGGTGGTGTCTTAGTTGCTTTTATATCTCCACAACTGAGATTTTAGCCCAAAGCCACTGATTCACTAGAATTGAACAGAGGCTAGCTGAATACAGGTCAGAAACATCTAGCCAAACCACACTAAGCTGGTGCCCAGAGTTTCAGGCTATAGTACTGAATGGGACCCTTGTAAAGCTCTAGGGGAAAAGTCATAATCACCAGTCCCAGTTCTTTGGTAAAGGGCTGGTTAATTACAACTTCAGGAGCCCTCAATTCAATTTCACCATACCAACTTCTCTAGCCAAATGGTGAAAAATTATCATGGGGCAGAATCAGCAGAAAAACTCTGGCAACATGAATAATCAGAGTAGATCAACTCCCCCAAAGCATGACAAAGGAGACACAACAGAAGATCCCATTCATAAACAAATGGCTGATATGTCAGCAATCTAATACAGAATTTGGATTGCAAATATGATTAATAGAATGGAGGTAAAGACAGAATTAGAAATTCATAGAGCAATTCAAAAGTTCTCTCAAGAATTCAATGAATTCAAAGATAAAAATCACCAAAGATATTGACACATTGAGGCAAGACTTGCAGCCCTCAAAGATCTGAGAAATATAGTAGAATCCCTCAGTAACAGAATGGAGCAGGCAGAAGACAGGATCTCTGACATTGAAGACAAAGCATTTGAACTCTCCCAAATGCTCAGAGAGGAAGAGAAGTGGAGAGCAAAAAGGATCATTCCCTTAGAGAACTGTGGGACCTCTCCAAAAGAACAAATATTTGCCTCATAGGAATCCCTGAAGGAGAAGATGGTCTGAAAGGCACAGATACTCTGCTCAAGGGATAATTGAGGAGAACTTCCCAAGCATAGCAAGAGATACTGAAATTCAGATAGCAGTTTCAGAACCCCAGCACTACTCAACCCAAATAAAGCATCTTCTAGATACATTGTAATTAACTTTGCCAAAGTTAATATGAAGGAGAAAATCCTGCAAGCAGCCATATGTATGAAAATCATAACCTAGAAGAGAATCGTATGAAAATCATAACCTAGAAGGGAAAGAATATTAGAATGACTGCAGATCTCTCTGCTGAAACTTTTCAAGACAGAAGAGGATGGTCATCGACCTTTAATCTCCTAAAACAAAACAACTTTCCGCCCAGGATCCTGTTTCCAGCTAAATTGAGCTTCATTGAAGACGGAGAAGTTAAATACTTTAATGACATACACATGTTAAAGAAATTTGCCATAACCAAACCAGCTCTTTGGGATATCCTCAGACCCATCGTCCATAATGACCAGCACAATGCTCTACCACCAAAGTAAACTCACTCTGAAATTCTTGACCAAAACCCAATTTCCACAGTGGTGAAAAGATTCAAAATGTCTACTGGACCTTTGAAAACTTGACACCCAAAATATTACCAGGCATATCAATACTCTCAATTAATGTGAACGGCTTAAACTGTCCTCTTAAGAGGCACAGGTTGGCTGACTGGATACAAAAACTCAGGCCAGATATCTGCTGAATACAAGAATCTCATCTTTCCTTAAATGATAAATACAGACTCAGAGTGAAGAGATGAACATCTGTAATCCAGACAAATGGAGGTCAGAAAAAAGCAGGGGTGGCAATTTTATTTGCAGATGTATTAGACTTTAGACCAACAAAAATAAGGAAAAACAAGGTTGGTCACTTCCTATTTGTTACGGAAAACATTCAACATGATGAGATGTCAATTATTAACATTTATGTGCCCCACCAGAATGCTCCTCAATTTATGAAGGACCCTAACAGACATAAGCAATTTAATATCTTCTAGCATCATCATAATTGGAGATTTTACAGCCCTTAGGCAGTGTTGGATAGATCCTCCAATAAGAAACCAAAGAAATTTTGGACTTAAACTTCACCATACAACAATTGAATTTAACAGACATCTACAGAACATTTCATCCTACCAAAACTGAAGACACATTCTTCTCATCAGCACATGCAACATCCTCCACAATTGATCACATCTCAGATCACAAGGCTAAACTTTGCAAATTTAAAAGTATAGAAATTATTCCTTGTATTTTCTCAGATTATCACGCAATAAAAGTTGACTCACCAATAACAGGTATCTGCTCACTCATACAAAGACCTAGAAACTAAATAACCTTATGCTGAATGATAGCTGGGTCAAAGATGAGATTAAGAAGGAAACTGCCCAATTTTTGGAACAAAACAATAATGAAGACATGAATTATCAGAACCTGTGGGATACTGCAAAGGCAGTCCTAAGAGGAAAGTTTATAGTGTTGCAAGCCTTCCTCAAGAGAATGGAAAGAGAGGAAGTCAATAACTTAATGGGTCATCTTAAGCAACTGGAAAAAGAAGAACACCCCAATCCCAAATTCAGCAGAAGAAATTACTAAAATTAGAGCAGAATTAAATGAAATCGAAAACAAAAGCATTATTCAAAAGATCAATGAGTCAAAAAGTTGGTTTTTTTGCAAATTCAACAGAATTGATAAACCTTTCGCCAACCTAACCAAAAACAGAAAATGAAAGTCCCTAATATCATCAATCAGAAATGATAAAGGCAAAAAACAACATACACCTCAGAAATTCAAAAAATCCTTAATACTACAAAAAACTTTATTCTCAGAAATATGAAAATCTGAAAGAAATTGACCAATATCTGGAAGCACACCAACTTCATAGACTTAATCAGAAAGAATTGGAAATGCTGATTTCCAGGTATAGAATGATATCATCAGTGAAGAGAGAGTTTGATCTCCTCTGACCCTATTTGGATAACCTTGACCACTTTCTCTTGCCTGATTGCAATGGCTAAGACTTCCATTACTCTGTTGAATAGCCATGGAGACAGTGGGCATCCTTGCCTTGTTCCTAATCTGAGTGGAAATGTTTTCAATTTTACACAAATCAATATGATATTGGCTGTATGTTTGCTATAGATGGCCTCTATTAGTTTAAGAAATGTCCCTTCTGATGGTCATCTATATTCCAGGCAAATGGAAAACAGAAAAAATCAGGTGTTGCAATCATATTTGTAGATACAATAGGCTTTAAACCAACCAAAGTAAGGAAGGATAAAGACAGACATATCATATTTGTTAAAGGTAATACTCAATATGATGAGATTTCAATTATTATTTATGCACCCAACCAGAATGCACCTCAATTTATAAGAAAAACTCTAATAGACATGACTAACTTGATTTCCTCCATCTCCGTAGTAGTTGGAGATTTTAATACTCCTTTAGCAGTGTTGGATAGATCCTCCAATAAGAAGCCAAGTAAAGAAATTTTAGATTTAAACTTAACCATTCAACAACTGGATTTAACAGACTTCTACAGAACATTTCCTCCTAATAAAATTGAATACACATTCTTCTCATGAGCCCATGAAACATACTCCAAAATTGATCACATCTTAGGTCACAAGTCTAACCTCAGCAAATTTAAAAGAATAGAAATTATTCCTTTCATCTTCTCGTACCACCATGGAATAAAAGTTACACTCAACAATAACAGGAATTTGCATACTCAAACCAAAACATGGAAGCTAAATAACCTTATGCTGAATGATAGATGGGTCATAGACGAGATTAAGAAGGAAATCACTAAATTTTTGGAACAAAATGACAATGAAGACACGAATTATCAAAACCTCTGGGATACTTCAAAGGCAGTCCTAAGAGGGAAATTTATAGCACTGCAAGGCTTCCTCAAGAGAACAGAAAGAGAGGAAGTTAACAACTTAATGGGACATCTCAAGCAACAGGAAAAGGAAGAACATTCCAACCCCAAACCCAGCAGGAGAAAAGGAATAACCAAAATCAGGGCAGAATTAAATGAAATTGAAAACAAAAAAATTATACAACAGATCAATAAATCAAAGAGTTGGTTCTTTGAAAAGGTCAATAAAATAGATAAACCTTTGGCTACTCTAATCAGGAAAAAAATAGCACTCTTTTACAGATTTCTTGAGCCAATTATATTATTTCAGCTTTATTAATTACTTTTCTATAATTTCTAGTCCCACCAATGAAAATATTATCCATACTTTAAAGAGTTATCTCAGCTATCCTTCACAAAACTTTTTCTAATTTTCCTAAATATCTTTCTCTTTTAAATATTCGTAGTGAATGCTCAATGACATTTATATTGAGCATCATTTTGTTATTACTTGTGTACTTTTTGGGTATTTTATCCCTTGTCCTAGATTTCAAGTTTCCCAAATAATGTGTCATATAGTACTTAACAGCCAACAGATTCATATTGCAGTATGTAGACTGAATCATTAATATATAGATGGATTTTTCAACTTAGGTTATGTTTGCTATACAGTTTTATACCTTGTTTCTGCTTTGAGAAGATTTCAATAAATGCTTTCAATCAAATAATTTTCTTCTATGAAATAAATTAATGGAAATAATGTCTTACCATAGAATGTGGAACATATGCTAACAAAACAAGAATATGGGGGAAATGATATCAGATAAGGGAGTCCACCTGGCTGAGAGATCCTTAGAAGAAAATGAAGGATGTTTAGATGCTATGTGGCATCATACAGGATTTATATAGTTATAGCAGATGACAGTACACCAAAAGAGAAAATGGTAATTGAAATTGATAAAAATTAATTGAGGTACTTACTGGTCAAAACCAATACATGTGAAATAAAAACAAAATCTAATTAAGAAGATATTTGAATAGGCTCGATGCCCATAGCACAGTGGTTATGGCACCAGCCACATACACCCAGGCTTGTGGGTTTGAATCTGGACTGGGCCTGCTAAACAACACTGACAACTGCAACAAAAAAAATAGCTGGGCGTTGTGGCGGGTGCCTATAGTCCCAGCCACTTGGGAGGCTGAGGCAAGAGAATCGCATAAGCCCAAGAGTTTGAGGTTGCTGTGAGCTGTGATGCCACAGCACCTCTAACAAGGGCAACATAGTGAAACTCTGTCTCAAAAAAAAAAAAAAAAAGAAAGAAAATATTTGAATAATACAGAGAGAATAAAGTATGTTAAGTACAGTACTGATAATCACATATAGAATCTGAAATGTGAAAAACTTGAAAAGAAACCTGAGAGCAGGCTCAGCACCTGTGGCTCAAAGGGCTAAGGCGCCAGCCACGTACACCTGAGCTGGCGGGTTCGAATCCAGCCCGGGCCCACCAAACAACAATGACAGCTGCAACCAAAAAATGGCCAGGCATTGTGGTGGGCGCCTGTAGTCCCAGCTACTTGGGAGGTGGAGGCAGGAGACTCGCTTAAGCCTGGGAATTGGAGGTTGCTGTGAGCTGTGATGCCAGAGCACTCTATCCAGGGTGACAGCTTGAGGCTCTGTTTCAAATAAATAAATAAATAAATAAAATAATTAAAAAAAAGAAACCTGAAAGCAAGACAAGAAAAATCAAGTATACAGCAAAAGACTAAAAGTACTATAATGTACACAGCTATGATTTAATAAAAAAAGAAAAAAATTAAAGTAGTAGACTGATATAGACATGCAAATTTACTCATACTCTAATAAAAACTGTCAAACAAACAAAAAAGTACTAGAATTCTGAGCCTTAGAGCAGTGATTTCCAACTGATGTGCTGTGAGGATCAGAGGTGTGCCATGAAAATGTTTAAAGATGATAAATTATTTTCAAGGGAAGTTTAGAGCAAAGTTAAGTATCTTTTTTTTTTGACCAACATAATTTAATGTGTTGTGGAAGTTTTACTATAGGTTTGAATGTGCCATGAGATAAAAAAGGTTGAAAAATACTGCCTTAAAGAGTCAAATTCTAAAAGCTATAATAAAGGTTTATTACAGAGTAACAACATCAGCATCACCTGCCAAACTATAAGAAATGCACATGCTCAAGCCCCACTTCACACCTAAGGGATTATTTAGGCTTTAGGGTGAAACTCAACAATCTGTGCTTTAACAAGCTTTCCAGGTGATTCTGATGCACACTAGGGTCAAGAACCAATGACATGGAATAATGACATGATATTCAACACGATTAAGATACCGTGGCAATACAGCATAAGACATTCTTACTCTTTTCTCATTTACAGTACCATCAAGCCCATCCTCTCGAGCCCAGTCCTAACCCCCAATAAGTACCAAAGTCATCCCTAATTCCACCCACCCACTTCTAACCTCTATGGAAACAGAATTAAGAACAGAAACCTGTTTTTTTCTTGACATTATTCTAGAGCAGTGGTTCTCAACCTTCCTAACACCACAACTCTTTAATACAATTCCTCATGTTGTCCTGACCCCCAACCATAAAATTATTTTTGTTGCTACTTTATACATGTAATTTTGCTACTCTTATGAATAGTAATGTAAATATTTGATATGCAGGATGTATTTCCATTGTTACAAAGGGGTCACGACCCACAGGTTGAGAACTGCTATTCTACAGGAAAACTGGGACAGAGTTTTCCTCTAGAAAAGTAAGGTATTTAATTAAATACCTTAAACAATGGTTAAAACTCACATATGTTGATGGACTGCGGGATGTCAGAAGAGACAAGGGTCTCTGACAATTCAGAAACACTACTGAACACTGAGGAGGTTTTAGGCTTAGTCTTGTCACTAACAATCCTTATAACTTTCCCACTGGCCATTTCCCAATTTGGAGGGATGAAGGGAGCCAGGAACACCTCTTAGTTTGATATTCAAATAAAATACCCGGGTGGTGCCTGTGGCTCAAGGAGTAGGGCGCTGGCCCCACCTACCGGAGGTGGTTGGTTCAAATGCTGCCCGGGTCAAAAAAACAAAAACAAAAACAAAAAAACAACCTGCAACTGAAATTCCCAGGTCTACAGTTTGTAAACTGGAGGTTCCCAGTACTGAGGGGCCTGCTGGGAAACAACTATGTATGTAGCTTTCCTGTGTTTGGACACCCTCCTGTTCAGATGCCAAGGAACCCCACATGCATGGCAGCTAAGATATACTTATTTAGGGGTACTTTTGTTTGTTCCAATTAGTATTATGTTGCCCTTTTCCTCACCAGGAAAGATCCTTAGAGCAAGCTGTTGGTGAAGGAAGAAGTATCTATTTCTGCAAAAACTGCACCGAGTAACTCATAAGCATGTCTAGATTAAACAATAAGAGGATAATCTATAAATAACCATTATCCAAGAAACCACTTGAGAAGAACATTATCAATTCTTTTAAGCCTTTCATACATACTTTATTTCTTGATATGTCCTCACTTTGGTTGTTTTCGAGTTTCACTGCAAGTTCTTCACATTCATATTAAATTCTAAAGGAAAGATTATCAATACGTAAACATTGTATTTGATATACCAAATCATCCCAAAGGAAATCAATCATCTTTCTACTGACCTATCGGAAGTAGACAGGAGAAGAAAAAAATAAACCTGTCTTCTAAATAATAATGGAAACTAAGTCATTCTCGCAATTAGCAACACCTACCAGCACACACAGGCACCACCAACCATTAATTAAACCATTGATCCTCTGGATTAAATCTGTAAAAAATGTGCCAAGTATCAGGTGGTCATTAACTAAGCTAGTCTCACTTTTCACATAAAAGAAATGGATTTAAATTAGGGAAAGGGCATTAAGTTACACAGTACTGTAAACTTCAATGGCATTAGAATGGACTAAGCAAAAGAAGTTACAACATCTTTCTCCTTTGTGGAAAAGAAACCAAATATTCACCAAGCAAGTACTGAGCCAGGGTAATACTGAAATTGGGCATAGGCCTTTATGGACATTGTTTAATTCTTACACATGTACCTCTATCATCATCAATTTGCAAATGAGATGCTGAGAATCAGAAAGGTTAACTATTTTTCTTTTTCTATTATTTTTACATATACATGTGTTAATTAGGTTTCCACTTTTTGCCTTTACAGAATTTAAAAGGCTTAAAATTTAATAACAACAATGTTTAAGCCGAGGACTAGAAACAAAAACCACGTAAAGAATGAATGAAGATAGATACATTCAGAAAACAGATGATTACTGCATCAAAATATTAAGCAATATTCATAATAATGCCAAGAAAGTAACGTTCACATTGTCAAATAAGAGTATGTCTATTACAGAATGCTTTGACTCTGAGGCTCAGTATGAAGTCATCAGTTAACTTATTTCCAAAGTCTCAAAAAACAGACAACTAATATTACATAAATAAAAGAAAGTTTCTAAAAACAGATCATGCCAAATCTTATAGACAATAGAAAAAGAAGAAGTATTTCAAAAGCATTCTACTTGATCTGAATACACCTGATAACTGAGATTGGAGAAAATATATTGTTATAAAGGGAAATTACAAACATATTTCACTTATAAATGAGGATGCAATATCCTAAACAACATATTGACAAGTTAAATTAAAAATTAATATTTAAGTAATGTACTTTGGTCAAAACTGAATCCAATTTATCATTTTCTTTCCTTTTTTTTTTTTGTTTTCTTTCCCTCACTCCATCCCTTCTTCTCTGTCTGCTCTCTCCTTCCCCCATTTCCCACTGTGTCACTGTCATTAATTGTCCTCAAATCAAAGTTGAATACATAGGATTCATGCTTCCCCATTCCCGATTGTTTCACTAAGAATAACAGAAATGCAAGAGATTATTTCTGAATACTACCAGAAACTTTATACCCAGAAATTTGACAATGTGAAGGAAATGGATCAATATTTGGAATCACACCCTCTCCCTAGACTTAGCCCAGATTAAATAGATCTCCTGAACAGACCAGTTTCAAGCACTGAGATCAAAGAAACAATAAAAAAAAACTCCC
>CAUYON010023922.1:0-20224 GCA_963573935.1 Arctocebus calabarensis | reverse complement strand
TAAGAAATGTCCGTTTTTATCCTTCCTTATTTTGGTTAGTTTAAAGCCTATTGTATCTGCAAATAAGATTGCAACGCCTGCTTTTTTCTGTGTTCCATTTGCCTGGAATATAGATGACCATCCCTTCACCTTGAGTCTATTTTTATCTTTTAAGGTATGGTGAGACTCTTGAATGCAGCATATATCTGGCCTGAGTTTTTGTATACAGTCAGCCAATCTATGCCTCTTCAGATGACAATTTAAACCATTCACATTAATAGAAACCAATGATATATCTTGAGAAAATTTAGTGGACATTTTAAATCCTTTTGTCGCTATGTGAGTTGGACTTTGATAAAAAGTTCCTGGATGAGTTTACTTTGCGTTGGAGGATTATGCTGGTCATTATGGAGAATAGGTTTGAGAAGATCCTGGAGAGCTGGTTTAGTTATGGCAAATTTTTTCAACATGTGGTAGGTCACACAGGGCTCTGTGGCTCCTCAGCCAGTCCACCGGTTATGTCGGTGTTGGCAGGGGAGGAGGTGAGGCCTAACAACCTGGGTACTTGATAGGGGCTGGGGCATTCACTCAGTTCCAGCCCTGTCCCTGATTGATGTAAAGTAGATGAAAAACTGACAGAACAGAACAAGTTCGCAGAATTTCTGCCCTGTGGAGGAGACGCTGGGCTGCTAATAGTCCTGACTTAGTCTGTAAGCTTCAGCCCTTTGTCTTAGCTGTCATCCCCTGAGGGCCAGGTGTGGCCAAAATTTAGCAAAGCTTTGGTCCGACTTCAGCCAGCTGTTTTTCGGCCTGCCACTCCTTGGCCAGCCGCTTTTCAGCTCACTCGCTCACTGCTCCCAAGCTGGGAGAAGAGCACAGACCAGCAGCAAACCACGCCCTGTCCACACCCCTCGAAAAAGTGTTCAAGAATCTGGACTCCCTGGGGGACAGACCTCCAGACCTCAGGGTGAGAGTGGAGGGGAGTGCCGGGAGTTCCAACTTTCAGGTAGAGAATATATACAGTTTTATATAGCTTTATGCCTGGTAGGAGAGTGCCGTGGCACAGGGGAAGGAGGTCCGGTTTATAGAGGGTCTCTCCCGTGGGGTAGAGTGGGAGGACATCTGAACTCTGCTCGCTTGTTTGTATGGAGGTATGGCGTATACTGCGAGCTGTTCTCTTGGGGGAAGGGACTCCTGTCCGCTTGGTGATGTGCTCTGTACCTTTTATTTGTATCCTTGGGGTTGCAGGTCGCTCCAGCAGGGTTGATGTGCGTTCCTCGACCTTGTCTCTTGGCTCAGCTCTAAACCATTGGATTTCTCGCTAAATTTCTGTCCTTTAACTGTCCTTCTGGACAGGAATGTCTGCAGAAAGCTGGCTACAGACCGCCATCTTGGGTCCCAGAGCTGCCTCTCTTTTTTGTACTACACCCATTCCTCATTTGGAAAATGATCCATGTTCAGGGAGTAGCTCACTAAAGCTGTGCAATGATGGTGGCTTCCCAGGGGGACTGGACTCCTTCAGAACTTGCAGAGTCCCAGGGCCCAGCCTAGAATTCTAAATTCACACCTCTTAGATGTGTAGATAAAATATTTATTTTATTTCCTACCATTTACCAAACATGATTTTTGCTGGGGGCCATACCCACTTGTAAAACATGTTTAATTATTACATGTACATAATGCCTTGCATTTCTTTACAGGATATGTGTGATGTTTTGATAAAGGCATATGATGCGAGCTAATCAAATTGGGTAATTGGAGTATCCATCATCTCAAATATTTAACATTTCCTTGTGTTAGGAACATTCTACTCTTTTCGTTATTTTGAAGTAAACCCTAATATATTGTTGATAACAGTCACCTTGTTGTGCTACCACTTGTCATTCATTGTGTGAGGCTATATATTTTTACATCCCTGTGCCCATTATTTGCATAGAAAGTTCTGTTACTTCACAAGTTCAATGCTTGAATTTTCTTCCCAAACCTATTAGGAGCCTGAATTTTGCTCCCTGAATTTTAGAGAACATTAGTTATTATTTATATTTCATATGAAAATCAAGCTGTGGCAAAAGAAAAGGTCTCTCTAAGTCTAAGTATTTTCAAACACATTTTAAAATAAGAACTGAAATGGCTTCAGAAATAGGAAGATAGTGAGTGGTTCCCATTAGCCTCATCATTACTAGAAACATCTAGTAGGTGAGGTGAAAATTAGGTGAGCATCTGATTATTTACCCTCTGTGCTAGGAACTGTATAGGAAAATTATATAGGCATCGTGTCTGTCCTTGGAAAGCTTTTTTCACAAAAATCCTTTTATTGACATGAAAACTGCCGTCTTCGGGTATCAGGATAGAAATCCTGGTTACTTTGGGGTTCCTAGTGGTGGTGCTTGCAAGAAGATATATTGTGACGTAAGAGAGAAGTTTAGAAGAGAGCTAACCTCCTACATGATGATAAGGAGCTGAGGATCCAGTGAATTTAGTAATGAGTCTTGGGGACTTCGTTCCCGAGGCAATTTCTAAGCAGAATATCTCAACTTATCTTGAGAAACTTAGTTTCATGCACTCTGATGCCAAAACACTTGGGCATCCTGTATGTCATTCCTCTCTCTGTCACCCTCCATTCCACATTGACGCACAAGCCACATTACTGACCACTTTTCTTCAGGGAAGCACTCAGAGAGGGCATTTCCCTGAGCACCTGGCCTGGCATTCATCTCCAGGTGTGTGCTTTCATGCCACTTCCTGTAACAATCCATCTCTTGATCCTGCACTTGACCTAAGGTTAAATGTCAGGAAAACAAAATACTGGTTCACATTTCACTTCACAATCGTTGCTATAAATAGCAAATTTTACAACCTCGTAGATCCAAGGCATGTGGTGTGATGGATGAGCTTCTGCTGGTTAAAAAAAAAAAATGTCTATAACTCTCAAACTACAGTCCAAGTTGAAGTAAACAATAATAAAGCACAAATAATACACTGCTGAATTATTCATGCTGAATATAAAAAATGCACCCTCAATGTCAGAGAAGCTGCACTCCTGACCGTCTATCTTCAGCCAGAATGTCTCAGGAATTGCCGCGCTCTAAGTGAAAAGGAAGTCTCAGGCACTGAATCAGGAAGAAGCTTACATTGAGGAAGTGTCAAAGTTACAAACGAAGTAGAAATAGTTATAAGTGACCATATTTTGGTGTAAATGGTAACTAAAGAGAGTCTAATTTCCTAGCAAAAAAAAAAAAAAGAAAAAAATCAAGCTCATTGGCGACTCCTGACATAAATTAAATCTCCAGTCTGTCCCATCAGTATCACTTAACTGGTGTCCTTGCTTTTTCTACTTCTGCTACTTTTTAGTTCCTTCTCCACACAGCAGCCAAAAATGGTCCTTCAACAATGTCAGTTCCTGAGCAGTTCCCATGGCTCAAGGAGTAGGGGATGGCCCCATATACCAGAGGTGCCATGTTCAAACTTGGCCGCAGCCAAAAACAAACAAACAAACAAACAAACAAACAAACAAAAAATGTCAGTTCCTGACATGATTTTGCTCAAACCCCACCTATGCCCTCCAATCTCAAACATAAAATCCCAACTTCTTATCCTATATCCCAAGGAAAATTAAACATAATCTGCCTGCCACTTTCTGTTCACCTGCCATGAGCTGTAAGCATGTGACATTCTTGTGATTCTTCTGTATACCTTAAAGAGGTTGTAGCTTCCTCTGATTCCAATGCACAGCCAGGCCCTTCCCCAGTTTATATCATCTGCTCGGAAAGGTCTTTCAAGGTCATTCAATAAAAGGTAGCTATCATACTGTCACTTTGTACTGTAACACTCTGTTTTGTTTTCATCTGAATATTCATGTAGATAAGAAAATATCGATAGTCATATCAGTTGGATTGATGGTCTCTTATGCTAAAATGCAGGCTGCCTGAGAGTAGCATCCTTGTTTGTTTTATTTGTCATTTTGTTCACAGTACTCAGAACAGTATCTGTCATATATTGTCCTCAGTTCATCTGGTTTGTTGAGTGATAAGCTCGGGTTTACACACATTCAATTGCAAAAGTGTCATCATAATTGTTTTCCTGCCTATGATTTTACCACTTTAATTGACTATTTTTCTTTTTGACTGGTAGGTGACTCTGAAGCTTTCCTGATCTGATTCATTCCCCTCAGTTAGGCTGGTAAACCTGACCCGTCATAGAATGCCAATGATAATAAAGAGAAAGAAGCATTTCAGGCACAATGTGGACTGTTACTGTGGGGTCCAGAGAAAGTTTTCTGTTACTATGCAAATTTCTTGGCTCTTAGATGCGGTGAGCTCATTGTATATTAGTAAATATTTATAAAGCGCTCTATATTGACTAAGTGTTTCACAATCAGGTTGATTAGCGATATCTCCCAGCAACCTTGTAAGGTCAATCAGCATTATTAAAGTGCAGCCCAGAGAGGTTGGGCAGCTTGCCCAAGGTCACTCAGCAGGTCATTGGCAAAGCCTGCGCTGGCGACTTCAGCACCCATTACTGTGACAAGTCCTGGCACTGACTCTTTTTGGAAGGGTGACCCCTAATCGCTTTTCTTGTAAGGCAGGCATATATACACTAAATGTTCTAAAGTGACAGAAGTACAAAGACCTTGAGTTAAAGGAGTTATTGGTATAATTAGAAAAAGGAGCCAACTATTAAAAATTGAAAATGTTATCCTGGGGAGGTGAATTGGAGGATATATTATTTTTTTGAGAGAATGAGAGAAAAGTTTGAAAAATAGGAATGTGAGAAGCAGGAATGTATATAGAAAATTAATGTAGGTGGCTTTGAATGGGGCAAGAAATAATAATTTATAGGCCTAAAATGTTTTAGAAAGAGTTTAGGTAGATCATGAACCAGTAAGGCCGAGCATCAACAATTGACCTTCATCCAGCAGTGATTCCTGCTATTGTGTGAAAATGATACCTGGTTTTCAAGGGTAAGTATTTTAGTCCTTGACACCCAACATGCAAATTATGTAGACCCCACTATTATTAATGTGTTATACTAAATATGTTCTGGGGATATACATCGAAAAACAATAATCTCAGTTTTAAGAAATCATGATGCAGCTTCACTTTCCATTCATGATTTTCTATATATTTTTTTCTTTCCTTTCAGATGTAAGCTAAATAGGTGCAAGTCAGCAATCTATTTAAGTCCTATATGATTTTGTCCTTTGGGTCTTCAAATTATAATTCATTCTAACTGTTTCCTGGAAGCAAATTATCATGAACTAACGATCAAAACAACAATTATAAGGGCTTATTATATATATGTGTGTGTGCATGCGCGTGTATATTTTGAAAGTTCTTGAGTTCTGCATTCTCAAATTCTTGAGTTCAAGTGATCCTTCTGCCTTGGCTTCCTACACCACCCCTTGACAATTTTTAAAAGCATATTTTGTAGAGATGAGCTCTCACCATATCGTTCAGGTTAATCCCCAACTCCTGCTCAAGCAGTCTTTCTGTTTGGGCCTCCCAATCTTGTAGGATTTTAGGTGTGAGGCACCATGCCTGGCCCCATGTAACTAGTGGCTTTTGAGTATATTGACAAATGCTTACTACATGCCAAGAACTTTCCAGGCACTACCACATTTAACTCTTCCAACACTCCTGTGAGGTAGATAGGATTATTTCCCCTATTTTTCTTTGCAGATGGGGAAACTGAGCTCCCAAGTGTAACTCCAGATATTTCACCTCATTAAAACCTTAGTAAGTTTGTGTTCTTCGCCTTATCAGAACTCCCCAGTGACTTCAGGTATCCTGAAAGGCTCAGTGAGGTCTAGATACTATCTTCTTGGTGAGTGACAATCTTTGCTACAATCCTCCTCCTGACCCATGGCCTTTGATCCAGATATGCTCAAGTCTCTTTGGGGAGTCAGATGCAATGAGCTTGGACCTGACTTGGTGTCCTTGCACCTGACTTTCCCTGTGCCTGTTACACTCTCCCTCAACATATGCCCCTGGCCTTCTTTCATCATTCAAGTTATTCACAAAAGCCCTGTCAGAAAGGTCTTCTGTAAGTATGCCATAGAAATGGTATGCCCATCTTTACTGTCTTCCTGACTCAGGTTCCTTCTCTTCCATGGTACTTACTATCCCTTGAAAAAACATTTACATTTGTTTATGTGTTCTTAGTATGTCTCTTTTCACTAAAATTTAAGCTCCACAAGAACAACAGGTGTGTGTGTGTTTGTTTTATTCTCAGCACCCAGAAAAAGGTCTGGGACACAGGAAATTCTTCATAAATAATTGCAGAATGAATGAATGGATGGATGAACCATCACCTTATTTTGTTGTACTAAATTTCTTACAGTTATTTTCATACAAGTGACATATATATCTGATTATGAAGAATAAAAGTCTTGGGCTTTTGATAAACCTGTTTTGGCATCTGTTAGCAACTATTTAGGTCCTGCCTTTCCCAAAGAAAAAAACTTAAGCCAAGATGAGTCTGAGTATTTTAGGTTATACTGTGTTTTTCTTGGATTTCTTTACAAATCCAGGAAAGGGACTAGGCTAAGACTGTGGATTAGAATGGCAGCATTCCCTGTACTACCTTGCTTTAAAAAAAAAAAAAAAATTGGCAAATCTATGGGCCGTGTGTCCTGCATATTTGTGGACAAATGTCAGTGTGCCTAGGTGAATGGAGCATGTTAGAGCTCTATCCTTTGTTAGCTGGACCATCCAGATTTTGTGAAACTGATAACTGCCTGTGAGTTGGTTAGGTGTCTTTATGTCCAAATTGACAGGGAAAGAGCTCAAGGAGTGATGTATGTCTTGGCTTTTCAAAAAGAAACTCTGTATTTCATGAGGGTTTCTTGAATGCTTTCTCTATAAGAATTATATATAATTTTTCATTTTTAATATCTTCTTTGATTAACTACCACCACTAGTCCTTGGCCCTTTCCTAACTGTAACTACAATTTTTAGTTTGATATAATTCTGAGGTATAGCATGACATAGCTTTTTACACATGCAGGCATCTTTTTTTATTCCTTATTTGTTTATTTTAGGGGAAATCACCTTTTCCACAAATATTATCACCTTCCTTTCTAACAGTGTTAATTAATTCTAAGACAGTTATATTTCATAAAATGTTTTTGTTTCTTGATGAGATGCCTGGTTTGCATATCTGATAACCAATACTTTTGTGAAATATCTTAGCATGAGGGTAAGAAAACCTGGATTCAGTTCATCACTTGGGTCTCAACTCATTGTTAATCTAAGTCTCAGCTACTTCATCTATAGAACCAGAAAGTCATTCTTTTTCTTTTATGTAGGAGACTGTATTTTATTGATCCCAAGATACTGTATGACAGAGTTAAAGAGTGACTGAGAGAGATAAATTAGTGTGTGGTGGGGGGTGGAGTGGAAGCCTAAGTGTTTCAAGGATCACTTTATATCTAATATTTAATTATAGGTGGGCTTGAACTCTTGTACCATTTTACACAAAAAGAAAAAAATTACATTGAACAGAGATGAAATTATTTTTAAATGTCATTGAAGCTCTACCTTTCTAGAATGTTTAGTTTTCCTCAAAGTAATAGGTATAGACCAGAAATACGGTGATGTTGTAACGCACTGCAATGATATACCGTCATCAGCAAGCCATGCTGTCTAACCAGGATCAATCATCCCCAACTAAACAAACTAGGTAGAAAAAAGGCAGGAAACAACAAAGAGGGGGCACTTCCACCTTGACCTTCCAATCCCTGGAATGAATGAATCCAGCAATTGGGGAATGACGTTTACCTGTAAGCTTCACTTCTCAGAAGTGAGTAGTCAGCGTCACTATGGAGGTTCAGTTCCCTAAAATTTGCTCTGATGCTGGAATTCTTGAATTTTAGAGTTAGGGGTGAGATCAGCTCATCTAGTTCTCTCCTGTAACTAGAGAGTACTCTTTATAACTCAACAGTTACGAAGAGAAGGACATCACTCATTTTGTACTTCATTTAACCTTTAGAAAACTAAAGGTAATAAAAGATTAGCTAAGCCCCCATCAGATGACACATAAGGTCCCACCATCTCTGGGGAAAAAAGTGTAAAAAGTTGCCTTTCGACCATGACACCCAGAGATCAACCTACACAATTTAGGATTTTTGAATTATTTTAATATTACGGTGTGAACAAATCCCCCCTGTCACTGCTAAATACTTATTAGTTGCTTTTCCTTCCAGAATACACTTTCCATAATTTTCATATGCATGTTTTTATTATAAGGCCAGGAGGGCCAAGTAAATCTGACTTCATTTGATAAATATTTTACTTATTTTTGTATATTCCTGGGTCAGGACCATCACACTGCACTCTCGCCCAGCCCAGTGCCATATGAGAGGAAAGGGAAGTAGTCTAGCAGGAATAGTGCATTTCATGGGGAGTTACAACTCGTATTCATTTTCTCATAAGGGCCCTGAGACAAGGGCTATATACACGTGTGCCAATTCACATATGGTACAATGTGTTCTTCACAACTAGTGGGCAAGTCAGTGGTAGTCCCTGTTGCCATCAATACAGTGAAGTCTTGGTTTATTAGCTGTTTAGGCCAGGGGGTCTAAATTCTTATATAAAATTCACTTTAGGATGATAACTGGTGGATATTACAGATAGTAGTGATTGTTCAGGAGGCAGGGTATCTAAACTTTCCATTAGAAACTTCCATTTTTTCCCTGACATGCTGTTCTCTATGAATAGCTCCACACCTGAATGGGTGAGTCACCATGGCCCTTTGTTAAGGAAGTTGACTGTTGGTTCTGAATCTAGGCCATACTCTTTATTGCTGTGTGCCACTGGGCAAGATGATCATCCGTTTGAAGTCTCAGTCTCCTTGTCTGTATAATGTGCATCATACCAGTACTTATTTCATTGGATGTTATGAGAATTCAGTGTGGTAATTCTTATAAGCTGCTTAGCCCAGAGCGTGGTATACTTTAAGCATTCAATAAATGTCCACTGTTATTATTCATAGAACGTTTTGTACAGGAAGTTTAGGTTATGGGGCACTGCATCCTATGAACAATTTGACCATACTGTGATGCAGATGCTGTTGGATCAGAAATGCCTGGTGATTCAGGTTATATGAAAAAATAGAACATGTTCTGAAGCTGAATAGATATGCCCCTCTCCTGCCAAGTTTATCTGTACCTGTGTCACTGATAAAGGCATATCATTGTTTTCCATAGCTATTTTTATATATAATATTTTAATAAATTAATATGTAGTATATTTTGTATGAATTTGTATGAGTTCTTTATTAGTGAATCCTTAATTTCTCTTATATTTATGTCTCATAATTATTCCTGCCTGACACAAACTCAGCAGGAAGCTATGAAGTTTTCTTGCTCTCCTACCCTCCAAAAAAAAGAAATACAAAAACAAAATGCAAAATTTCTTGCATTAAATTTTCTGGAGATGAAAGAGAAAGTTTTAGGTAGTGTGTTCCGTTCACTTTAGCAACAGCGGTTGAGCACCTTCTGAAATATAAGAAGTAGTTACAATGTTGGGGAGAAGCACAAAAGAATAAGCATAAATTAGTCTTGCTTCCTAGCACATGGCCAATCTGGCAGGAGACATAAGACCCAGGTAAGTGTAATACAAGAAAGACTATAAAAGGCGACCAGGAGAGCTACATGAAGCTACATGAGGAAGAAAGGAGAGAGTCATTCCATTGGGCAGAGGAATGTGAGCAGGTTCAATGAAGGAAGGAATATTTGAGTCCAGCCTTGAAATATATAAATGAATTGTGATACAGACAAGGGGAAAAGGATAAATATGAACTAGCCCTGCCTTTAGAGAATTTGGTCTATTGGCACAGAGAACCACGCACATTGACAATGACAGTACAATGCGGAGGAGTCTGAAGTATCCTGGAGAGAGAACAAAGACTGATTGTTGATGAACGTGGTCAGAAGTGGCGTCTGAGTAAAGGAGACTACACAGTGGCATCTCACAAGATGAGGAAGAGTGCCTTCCGCCCGCCTCCCTCTCACGGCCCATCTGCTCAGCAGTGAATATTGCCGATTTGCCAAGACATGAAGGCATGAGAGAGGATAAATCTTGAAGGAGGAGCTGGGAGTAAAGTTACCTGAATTATTGTGACAAGTTCCAGCCACAGTAGAATAAGAAATGCCCTGCTGTAGGGAGCGGAAGTAGAGCTGGAGTGGAGGGTACTTACAGGATACACTGGGACAGACGGGAGAAAGTGTGTGTGCGAGCAGGAAGTGATGGATATCCCCTAGTGAAAGATAATGCCTATCTCCAGGGCTCCCTAAGAGCTGAACAGGAGACCTCTGCTTAAATTGCTTTGTCCTCTCTGTCTTATGCAAGATAGTCAGAGATCTAGATATCTGTGCCAGGGTTGATTACTTTTATACTAAAAAATAAGCTAGCAGACATGTCAGAGAGAAGGGTAACCTTTATCTTTACTGTTCTTTGTATTTTAGACAAAAGTTTCCCCAAAGCAGAAAAGTTGCTGTGCTGTGTTACTTACTATGTTGACACCATTTCCTCAGAACAAGATACACACAACCCCATTAAAATACATCCAAATTTCATATTGAAATTTCCCTATACAACTAAAAACATCAAAAAAATAAGGATACAACCAGAAGAAAGAAAATGTCACAGAATACCAGAAAGACGAGAACTTTTACAACTTATTACACATAAGTACCTTAATCTAAAAATTAAAAAAAATGGGTAGTATAAAATTTTGTGTTATATGGCAGAGTTGAAATATCTTTGTATCAAATTTATATGATTTTTCACTAAACCCATTGCCTAATGCCCTTAGCTAATTCTACAAGTTAAACCAAAAAGCTCAAGAAATTTAAGAAACAGGGGAAATTTGTTCAGCTCAGAATCTACCATAACTTCTCACCAGAACGTTTAAATTATATGTTTAGCCTGACAGGCAAACGTATTTCAGGGCAGAATCCTTAGAAAGCAGGAGACAATTTCCTTCAGCCTCACGTCATCGTTTGATGTAGATTGCCTATTATATTCTTGAGGTATTATGAAAAATGGATTTGAAGATATTTTCTTGACAGTGGGTAGACTAATGGAATCCAGTGACTGTATTTAAAATGTGCAGGGGTTTGTTATAACATGGTAATAGAAATATCAATTGCAATGACAGGTTAAAAAAATCTGTCAATGAATGATAATGAAGTTATTTAAATGTCAACTCACTCACAAACATTTTCCAAACCCTAAATTATTCTCACTGCTTTAACCTCATGCATTCTCAGTTATTAAGGAGCTGAATCTGTGATGCAGCCAATGTGCCTTTGGCTTTGGAAGCTATTTTTATGCTGCCAAATGCACTAGGAGCAATGGAAGTGGCTGGTCTTAATGATTTTAGGAAAGAAACAAAACACAGATGCCTCAGCTGCTTGCTTTAGAGGTGAACACTGTTCCATTTTTAGGACATCTCATTGGCAATAATTTGAGTAATGCCCTGATGCTTCCTGTCTCCAGTCTTCCCTCTATAGCTTGAGTCTTTGCTTTGTGACCTTGGCAATATGGTTCTATGTGTCCATAATAAGGCAACTTTCCTCCCTTTCCTCCCTAAGGCAACTTTCCTCCCATAATAAGGCTTTGGGCAGGAGAAGGAGAAGGTCAGACTCTTTGGCTACTTTGTAAAATGCGCTGAAGCAGCAGCTTGGCTCATCCCTGGTGCAGAATATGTCTATTGGGCCTCGTGCATTCTTCACCCTTTATATGGAGAAGGCACCTGATCATTCCAGCACTGTCCTGGGACTAGGGATTTGAGGGTGAGGAAAATATGTTCACTTCTCTCAGAATATTTAAAGCAGTCAAAAAATGGGTGCCAGGTATTTAAAAAGTAGAGGGGTGCCCTCCTGGTGTCTGGTCCAGAATTGAAGGAGTTTAGAATTGCCAACCTTCCTTACAACAAGTTAAAAACTAAAAAACTCTTCGATCCATCAGAGAAGTGGTATCTCAGGACATACACTACTCTTCCTCCCCCATATTACTGCCTCATTACTAAAGGCCCATGTTTATAGTTTCTTTTACCTGTACTTCAGGTCAGTCTTTCGGGCATAGTAAGAGTCAAACAACACAGTCTGAGGAGATTAGACAAGTATTAGAATCAGAGTCGTGTATTTTAGGACTGTTGGAATTATAAGACTCTAATATGTTTAAATGTGTGATTAATATACTAAGGGTTTTCATTGAAAAGGTAGACAATGTGCAAGAATAAATGGATAATGTCAGCAGAGATGGGAATTCTAACAAAGAATCAAAAAGATTTGATAGAGATTAAAAGCATGTATATTTAATTATTTACTTATTTATTTTTATTTTTTCAGATAGAGTCTTACTCTGTCACCTTGGGTAGCGTGCCATGGAGTCATCATAGCTCACAGCAACCTCAAAATCTTGGGCTCAAGTGACTCCCTTGCCTCAGCCTCCCAAGTAGCTGGGACTATAGGTACCCACCGCAGTGTCTGACTACTTCTTCTATTTTTATGAGAGACAGGATCTCAGTCTTGCTCAGGATGATTTCTAACTCCTGAGCTCAAGTGATCAACTCCCTTTCACCTCCCAGAGTGCTAGGATTATAGGGATTAGCCACCCCACCTGATCTAAAATCATATTTTAAAAAATCACGTGGATAAAAGTGAACAGTGCCTTTGCTGGGCTAATTAGTAGACTGGAGAGGGATAAGGAAAGAATCTCTGAGCTTGGTAATATCACAACAGAAACTTCCTATACCTAAAAACAAAGAAATAAAAGATGTAGACACAAAACCAGACCTGTGGGACAACTACAAAAGTATAACGTGTGTAATGGGAATATCAGTGGGGGAAGAGAGAGGGAAAGAAACAGAGGCATCATATGAAGCAATGATAACTGGGAATTTCTGCAAACGAATGTCAATGCTAAATCACAGATCTAGAAAACTCAGAGAACACCAAGAAGTATAAATGAAAAAAAATAAAATAAAGTAACAAAAGAACACCTAGATATATTATATTCAAACTTTAGAAAATCAAAGATGAAGTAAAACATTTTGAAAAAAGGAAGGGGGGAAATATCTTACCTGTAGAGGACCAAAGATAAAAACTACATCTGGCTTCTTCTCAGATACATACAAGAAGAGAGTGGAGTGACATATTTAAAATGATGAGTGAAAACAAAACAAAAAAAAACAAGAACTCTGTATCCTTCAGAAATGGAAAGATAAAAACTTGCTTAGATAGGCAAAAGTTGAGGAAATCTGTTGCAGTAGAGCTGCCTTGAATGGAATGTTCAAGTTCTTCAGAGGGAAAATGATAGAAGTCAAAACATCAAATATGCACAAAGAAAAGAAAAGTATCAGAAAATGAATGAGTGAAAGTATGGCATACTTTTGTTTTTCTTATTCTTACTTTGTCTAACTGGTAGTGGTTCTCAACCCTCCGAATGCTGCAGTGTATTTTCATTGTTAAAAAGGGGTCATGACCCACAGGTTGAGACTGCTGGCAGATATCACTTTGTTCATGATAGTAAGAATGTATTTCATTATATAGTTTTATATGAACATATTTATGCTTATGCTTGTATATAGTGAAATGACAACAATGGTACAAGGGCTGGGAAGAGACTTAGGGAAATTTTTATTATACAGTTCTCATGCTACCTATGAAGTAGGATAGTGTTATTAGAATGTGGACTTTGATTAGTTGTAAAAGTACTTTGCAAACTTTAAGTCAAGCACTATAAAGAATTAAAAAGAAAAGATATATAATTGAAAAGAGAGAAAACAGAATCATAAAAAATTCTTAGTTGAAACCAAAAAAAGCAGAAAAAATATGAAAAAGAATAACAGGAGCACAGGATAAGGATGCAAATAGAAAGCAGTAAAAAATATGATAAATATTAATCCAGCTACCTCAGTAATCACTTCAAATTTCTTTTTTTTTTCTTTTTTTTTTATTGTTGGGGATTCATTGAGGGTACAAGAAACCATGTTACAATGATTGCATTTGTTGGGTAAAGTCCCTCTTACAATTGTGTTTTGTCCCCAAAGGTGTGGTACACACCAAGACCCCACCCCCTCACTCCTTCCCACTCTCTACTATTCCTTTCCCCACCCCTCCCTCATTCTTTCTCTCTCTGCTTTCCCCTTCCCTCATCCCACCGTGTCAATAATTGTCACTAATTATTCTCATATCAAACTTGAGTACACAGGATTCATGCTTCTCCATTCTTGTGATGCTTTACTAAGAATAATACTATTCAGCCATTTAAAAAAATGGAGACTTAACAGCCTTTGTATTAACCTGGATGGAAGTGGATCACTTCAAATTTCAGTGCTCCAAATACATCACTTAAAACAGAGATTCAAAGAGTTGAGCAAAAACAAACAAAAAACCCCAAAGACTGAACTATGCTATGTTTATAATTGTGTCAAATATTATACCATGCTAACAGTAATCAGAAGAACATGAGAGTTGCTATATTAATCTCAGGCAGAGCAAAACATAGACAATTTGAATTGGCCTGTAACTATTAAATAAATAGAATAAATAATTAACAGTCTTCCAACAGAACAAATACCATGTATGGATAGGTTCACTGGTGAATTCTAAAATCAAAGGAAGAAATTACACTAGTTCTTTAGAAAATCTTCCCGAAGACGGAGGCAGAGGGAATATTTTCCATTTCATTCTATGATGTCAGTATTACCTTAACATCAAAACCAAACAATGATGTTTCAAGAAATAAACAAAGCCACACAGATTTATCTCTCATGGACATAGTTATAAAAACTTTCAATGGAATCTTAGAAAATCAAATCTAATAATGTTTTAAAAGTCATGTTGTACACAATGACTGTGAGATTTATCCTAGATTGGTAAGGCTAATTCAGTATTCAAAAACAATGTAATTAATCCCATCAACAAGCTAAAAAAAGAAAAATCACATAATTATATCAAAAAATGAAGAAAAAATTGACAAATTTAACATCCATTTATGGGTAAAATAAAATGGCAAATTTAACAAACATTCATAGTAAAAACTCATCAAAATAGGAACAGAAGGAACATTCTTACTGTAGCTAACATCTTAATGACAAAAAAGCTTTCTCATTAATATCAGAACAAGGCAAGGCAAGGTATTGCATTACCCTTTTCAGCATTATACTGGAAGTCCTAGCTAATGCTGCAGGTTAAAAAAAAAGAAATAAATTCTTTGCCAACGCCAATATCATTAGGAGTTTTTCCTATACTTTTTTCTACACTGTTTATAGTTTTGTGTCTTAGGTTTAAATCCTTTATGCATTGTGAGTTAATTTTTGTAAGTGGTAAGAAATGTGGGTCCAGTTTCAACATTTTACATGTGGCAAACCAGTTCTCTAAGGACCATTGATTAAATAGGGATTATTTTTCCCAGTGTATGTTTTTCTTTGCTTTGTTGATGATCAGATGGTGATATGAAGCTGGTTCTAGGTTCTCTGTTCTGTTGCATAGATCTATCTCTGCGAATACCATACTGTTTTGATCACTATAGACTTGTAGTATAACCTGAGGTCTGATAATGTGATGTCTCCAGATTTGTTCTTATTCATAAATTGCATTTACTATTCAGGGTTTTTACTGGTGTGAGTGCAAAGAAAAGAGCACACTCCAGCAATGTTGGTAGGACTGCAAACTACTACAGCCTTTATGGAAAGAAATATGAAGTGTCCTCAAATAAAGTAGACCTTACATTTGGTTCTGCAATCTCATTTCTAGGTATCTATCCAAAAGACAGAAAAGTAATTTCATCATAAGAACATTTGCACTCAAATATTTATAGCTCAATTTACAATTGCAAAGGTGTAGAAACAACCCAAGTGCCCTTCAGCACATGAATTGATGAATAGACTGTAGTATATGTATACCATGGAGTACTATTCAGCCATAAAAGATGGAGATTTTGTATCTATTTTATTGCAATTTGGATGTATTTGTCGTACATCCAGTAAATTATCATAAGAATGGAGAAATGAACGTCTTATGTGCTCAATACTAATATGAAACTAGTAAATGAAGTACTACATGCCCACATGAGAAAAAAAAGCACAAATGAATTCAAGTCGGAGAAGGGAAGAAAAGGGGGAAGAGACAAGAGAGGAGGGTGATTAGAAAGCCCTCACTTAACGGGTACAATGTAGGGGTATATGGCACACCTCCTGGGTAAAGGGCTCAACTACAACTTGGACTTTTACCTAATAAACACGAACAATGTAACCTATCATTTGTACTTATATATTAATCTGAAATTTAAAAAAAAGACAAGAGCATGGTGACTTGTATCTGTAATCCTAGAACTTTGGGAGACCAAAAGAGATGGATCACTTAAGGCCAGGAGTTGGAGATGAACTTGGGAATCATTGCAAAACACTGACCTTACCACAAAAAAAAAAAAAAAATTAAAAATAACCAGCTCTGTTGGCACATGCCTGTAGTCCACTTGGGATGCTAAGACGGGCAGATTTCCTGAGCCCAGGAGCTTAAGGTTATGTTGAGCTATGATAGTATTACTCTACTCCAGCCTGAGTAACAGAGTAAGAGCTTCTCTATAACACAATTTTTAAAAATAAGGAAATGCTGTCTTTTGCCACAACATCAGTGAACATGGAAGAAATTATGCTAAGTGAAATAAGCCAGGCACGGAAAGACAACTGCTGTATGATCTCACTTATATTTGGTGTCTATAAAAGAGCCAAACTCACTATCAAACTGTTGATAGAGTGGTGGTTAGCAGGGGCTGGATGTTGGGGAAATATTGATCAAAAGGTAGAAGCTTTTTGTTATAAGATGGATAAGTTCTGGAGACATAATGTACAATATGGTGATGATAGTTAATATTATTGTATGGAATACTTGAAATATATACTAAGAGAGATCTCAATCATTTTCTCAACACACACAAAAACTTAATATTTGAGGTGATGGATATGTTAAATAATATGAGTATGGTGATTATTTCAAAATGTATACCTATAACAAAACATCATGTTGTACACCTAAAATAAATACAATTATATTTGTCAATCATAAGTCAATAAAGTAAAATATATATACAGAGGGTCTCAACAATGTATACACATTTTAAGAAATGAAAAAGGTATGGTAATTGAGTCCTTTTTTAAAAAAAGTTGTGTTAAAATTGTAATACTTGAGTTATGTTTGACTTCTGAAATTATAAGAGGTATTCAACATGACTTGTATTCATCTTTTTTTATTGGCATATATCGAGTACTATACTTTTTATAGTTTTTTCATTCTTAAAATGTTTATACATTTTTGATATATATGTTTATCAGTGTGTATGGATATAGAGGATGTGTGTATATATATGTATACATAAAATTCTCACAGTAAACATTAAGAAAGTGAATTTTTTATTTTTAGACAGAGTCTCACTATGTTGCCCTTGTTAGAGTGCTGTGGCATCACAGCTCACAGCAACCTCCAACTCTTGGGCTTAAGCTATTCTCTCCCTCAGCCTCCCAAGTACCTGTGAACACAGGTGCCTGCCACAACACCCAGCTTTTTTTTGGTTGTTGTTGCAGTTGTCATTGTTTAGCTGGCCTGGGACAGGTTCAAACCCACCACCCTCAGTGTATTGGCCGGTGCCCTACTCACTGAGCTATGCCCAACAGTAAGAAAATGATTTTTTAAAAGATGGTTTAAAATTTGCTCTTAGTTATTTTGAAATATATCCTTGCATCGTGCATAGGCTTACCACAAAAAATAAGTGAAGTGAAGGCTATATTAATCAGTTTGATTTAAGCATTTCACATTGTGCATCAATTCATCACATTGTTCCAAATAAATGTATACAGTTATGATTTTAATTTAAACTTAATATTGCAAAATTTAAAACAATTTAAAAAATGGACTAAAAAACTGAACAGATACCTCAGCAAGGAAGATACACAGTTGGCCTATAAGCACAATAGGAATGTTAAACATCATATGTTATTAGGAAATTGGAAAGCAAGACAACAGTGATCTACCACTAGATAGCTATTAAAATGGGCAAAAAACAAAACACTGACAATGTCAAGGGCAGATAAAGATGTGTAGACAAATCAGTTCTTGTTTTTTGCTAGTGGGAATACACAACAGTATCCCCAATTTGGAAGAGAGTTTGGCAGTTTCTTATAAAACTGAACATTTTAACATGTAATTCAGCAATCACATTCATTTTTATGTACCCAATGGAGTTAAAAACTTCTATCCACACAAAACCTGCCCATGAATATCTTTAGGAGTCGTGTTGATAATGTCAAAACTTTGAAGCAATTTCATGTCCTTTAGTACAGAATTGTGTGTATCTACACAATGAAGGTACTCAGAACTAAAAAGAAATGAACTGTCAATACATGAAAGACATGGGGGAGCCTCAAATACATATTACTAAGTGAAAGTACCAATCTAAATAGGCCTCAATATTGACCACCTCTGACTAATCAGAGGGGTGATTGCTGAAGGCTGGAGTGGCTGTATTATTAAAATAAGATGATGATAAATTTTAATGCATGAGATGGACTCTTCTGTACATGAAAGATTTGTACCGTGTGGTGCTACTTGATAAGACAAGAGAACTTATTTCAGCATTGGATTCAATCTTCTGAAATTCTGTCATTTTTTGATCAACTAACTTTATGTAATATTTAGAATGATTTGCTGTTATTTCAACAATGTTCACAGCATCTTCGTGAGGAATAGATTCCAACTCAAAAAAAAATCACTTATTTTGCTCATCCATGATAAGCAACTCCTCATCCATTTGAGTTTTGTCATGAGGTGGCAGCAGTTTAGTTACATATTCAGACTTGTAGTCTTGCTTCTTTTCCTGTTTCCTCCTCTGCAATCTTGAACCCCTTGATGTCATTTGTGAAAGTTGGGATCAACTTTTTCTAAACCCTTCTTAATAGATATTTTCAACTCTTAATATGAATCACAAATGTTCTTAATACCATCTAGAATAGTGAATTACTTCCACAAGGATTTCAATTTACTTTGCCCAGATCATCAAAGGAGTCTTTATCTATGTTATTATAGCTTTAAAAATGTATTTTTTAAAAAATAAGACAGGAAATTCAAAAATTACTCCTTGATCCATGAGCTTCAAGATGGATTTTGGGTTACCAGCCATGAAAACTGCATTGACCTCATTGTACATTGTACATGAGAACTCTTAGGTGACTGGGTACATTGTCAATGAGCAGTAATATTTTGAAAATAATCTTTTCCTCTCAGGAGTAGATCTCAACAACGTGCTTAAAACATCCCATAAACCATGCCATCAGCTGATGTGCTGTCATCCAGTCTTTGTTGTCTTATTCACAGAGTACAGACAGAGAATATTTAGCAAAATTCTCAAGGGCCCTGGGACTTCCAGAATGGTAAAGGACAATTGGTTTCAACCTCAAGTTACCAGCTGCATTAGCCCTTAACAAGAGAGCCAGCTGTCCTTTGAATCTTTGAAGCCAGCAATTGACTTCTCCTCTCTAGCTACGCAATCCTAGGTCACACCATTTTATGATAGAATTCTGTTTTATCTACATTGAAAATGTGTTGTTTAATGTAGTCACCTTCATCAATGATCTTAGCCAGTTATTCTGGATCACTTGCTGTAGCTTCTACTTTATCACTTGCTGCTTCAGCTTGGATTTTTTTGTTATAGAGAAGTGTTTTTTCCTTAAAACTCATGAACAAACCTCAGCTTGCTTCAACCTTTTCTTCTGTACCTTCCTTACCTCTCTCAATCTTCATAGTTGTGAAGATGGCCATTGCTTAAGGGAATGTTGTGGCTGGTTTAACCTTCTGTCTAGACCACTAAAACTTTCTCCATATTAGCAATAAGGTCAGTTTGTTTTATTGTAATTTATATGTTTACTGAAATAGCACTTTTAATTTTCACCAGGAAGTTTATCTTTGCTTTCACAACTTGGTTAACTGTTTTGGCACAAGTCTGTTTTGGCTTTCAAAATAACTTTCTCACTAACATTATTTTTTTTTTTTTTTTTTTTTTTTTTTTTTGCAGTTTTTGGCTGGGGCTCTGTTTGAACCCATCACTTCTGGCTTATGGGGCTGGTGCTCTACTCCCTTGAGCCACAGGTGCTGCCCTAAACTTAATCATTTTTAACTTTGAGTTCCAAGTGAGAGACATATACTAACTCTTCCTTTCACGTGGACATTTAGAAGTTTCTATAG
>CAUYON010023917.1:0-11688 GCA_963573935.1 Arctocebus calabarensis | reverse complement strand
AGAATGAAAGAAAAAGTATCCAATGTACTCAGCCCTACTATGAAAATAATTTATACCTTTCTTATGAAAGCTGTAACCCGATTATAGCTCAAGGAGAAGGGGAAAGGAGAGGAGGGGGGAGGGTAATTGGTGGTACCACACTTATGGTGCATCTTACAAGGGTACATGTGAAATTTACTAGGTGTAGAATATAAATGTCTTAACACAATAACTAAGAAAATGCCATGAAGGCTATATTAACCATTTTGATGAAACATTTCAAATTGTATATAAAACCAGCACATTGTACCCCATGATTGCATTAATGTACACAGCTATGATTTAATAAAAAAAATTGTTAAGAAAAAGACAAATAGCCGTATGGAAAAATTTATAAAAAACACAATGGGAATTTCAAGGAAAAGGAACTACATATGATCAGTGAACATAGAGAAATGTCCGACCTCATTAACAATCGGACTGACATAAATCATGGCCAGTTTTCACTATTTTTGAAATTTTATCATAAATATGTGTGATCAAACTGTATTTAACTACACACATTTATAACAAGGGAAGGATAAACACAGTATTATAAATGAAGTTTATTCAGAGAGGAGGCAGAATTATAAAATTTGGGAGGAATGCATCGTTAGAGGTAAATTATTTGTAGCATTCTAGGTTTTTGGTTTTTTGGTGGGTTTAAGCTCATTACATTATTTTCAAAAATAGATGATGGCTAGCTAGGTAGCAATCTCTGTTTAGACCAGAGATTTTGGTGAATTATAAGATGAAGATAATGGAGATTCTAATTCTGTGCAACAGAGTTGCCTAAAAGTGACTTGGGATGGAGTGTGCCCAGTGTGAACTGATACTCAGGGACCCAGGCTGGTGGAGGCTCCATCATCTCATAACTGCCCTATCACAAATACTCCAATAATCACAAAGGAAGAAAGCATTGGAAGGTCTCAGACATGAAATTAAACCTGGGCATGGTGGTTTATGCCTATAATCCAAGCACTCTGGGAGGCCCAGGTGGGTGGATTGCTTAAGCTCCGGAGTTCCAGAGCAGTCTGAGCAAGAGTGAGACCCTGTCTCCACTGAAAATAGAAAAATTAACCAGGCATCATGGCAGGTGCCTATAGTTCCAGCTACTTGGGAAGCTGCAACAGGAGGATCTTTTGAACTCAGAAGTTGGAGGTCATGCTCCTGTAATCTAGCCTGGACAACAGAGCAAGACCCTGTCTCAAAAATAAATAAATGAGTGAGCTATGATCATACTCCTGTAATCTAGCCTGGACAACAGAGCAAGACCTTGTCTCAAAAATAAATAAATAAGTAAATAAATATTGCAGCTTGCAAGTGACTCATGAGATTTGTGCCCACAGCCCATGATTAGAAGTAATCTGTTATCTTGACTAACAGCAAGGGAAATATAATTCTCCACTGTGCCCCCAAAGAAGAACAAAATGTAGGTAAGCACTAGTCTTTACCAAAGAGCTGTTTTTAACAGAGACCCAATCAATGGCAGTGTTTTCATGTCTAAATGACCAAGTATGATGGACCGGGGTAAGGAATATATTCTCTACTTCTGCATAGGGTGGCTGCTATGCATTGAGGGCCCCAGGGCACCCTCAAGATATGGGGCCGGCTCCCTACCCACTGAGCCACAGGCATCGCCCCCTATTGCACCTTCTAAAATGTAACTTTGCCCCTGTCTTCTTGTTTCCCTTGCCTTTTTCGTTTTTGTCTCCCCAGAGACTAGAATATAAGCTATACAAGAGGAGAGATTTCATCCATAGCTAAAAGAGTACTTGACACATAATAGATGCTCAACAAATGGTTCTTCAGGGGATAAACAAATACATAGAGAGCTGGAGCTTCATTTGAGGAAGGAGGGTCAAATAGCCCTTTTGTTTCCTGAGAAAACTGTCAAGAAAAAAGCATCATATCAGGAGCTACAAGAATTGGGTAAAAAGGAAATATGGTGAGCCAGGAAATGGGGCAGCTGGTTTAAAACTGAGGTATTGAATGCCCCCAGGAGAGGGCAGAGATCAGTAAACAAAGCTCTGTGTTGACTGTAAGCTGACAGGCTGAATCAGCTCCTCACTAGGCTTTTCCTGGGTTTACCGAACATCTCGGTGTATTGTTGATTAGTCACAAATGTTGTTAACGATTGTGTACATGTGTATTGCATTGGTATTTCTTCGATTGAACATTAGATTTGATTATGACCTTGGTCTTTCCTTTAAAATAACTGTTACCCATGTGGCCTAAAAATTGATTTCGTGATGGAAGTCTGTATTCAAAAGGAGAATGGAGAAACTTAGATCTATACAGATCCCTATGTTACCTTTTATTCACGAAGGAACTCTTTCTCATCTTATGCTAGGAGGGGAGTGTGTGTGTGTGTATGTGAGTGTGCGCATGCATGTGTTTATTCAGGAGGAATGTTATTGGGAATGAAGAGAGTAAAATAGCTATAAAATATATAAAAGCATATAAGAAAAGCACGGAATCTTATGGATAAAAGGTTCAACTTTATAAAAAGCAAATCTTTCACTTTAAAATATCAGATACATTTCAACAGGGCAGGATCAATGCGCAATTATAAAATAGTTTGTTTCCACATTCTTAGAGCTCTCAAGGCAGGGAATCAAAGAAGTTATAAAATAATTCCCACCAAATATTAGACACTTCTCTAGAGGTTTTGTTCTGTTTTGCTTGGGAAGAAATATTTTTGTTTTGCTTCTTTGATCATTTATTTTATTTAATCTTATTTAGTTGTCTTTCAATTGACAATATACGCACATGATCAGACATTCCAAATGTACAAAATCGAGTGAAAAGGCGGGCAGACTCCTTACTATAATGCCCCCAAATCAGGCACACGCAGCTCCCCTCCTCATGACCCAGGGCGGGTGTGTCTCTGAATATTGCTTTTTTCACTTAACAATTTATTCTGGAGATAATTCCATGTCAGAACATATGGAGTTGTGTCTCTGTTTTAAGGATTGCATAGGGGATTATGAATGTTAATAGGAAAGTTTTTCTTTCTTCGCCTCGGGAAGAAGTCAATGAAGATAGAGCCATTGGTACAAAGAAGTAAGCTCTCATAGGGAGCGATTGTTAAGTGTGTGACCTTGGAAGTTTTTGAAAATCCTCCCAGAAATAGAATTGCCAGATAAAATACAGACATCCAATTAAATCTGAATTTCGGATAGACAATGAATATTTTTTAGTGTAAGTTACGTGTCATACACTATTTGGGAAATACACAAAAATGATTTGTTTATCTGAAATTCAACATGATATATTTACAGTGAAGAATGATTTGTTGTTTATCTGAAATTCAAATTTTAATTTTGTGTTTTAATTTGCTAAATCTGACAACCCTATCTGGAAACCACCTCACATGTGGACAGAGCTGATTTTAACCTAAAATGTCACAGTGATAAGTTGGTGACTATTAAAGCAGAGAAATATTGCTTCTTAAACATTATGGCTACAAAGGAATCTCAAACTTTAGGCTTCAATGTTTCTATTAATTGCTTCTCATAATCCACAACAAAAGTGCCGTTTTCCTCAACTGTTTTAGATAATGCTTTGAACTAAGACTGTTCAGCACATTGTTCTTAGCAATCAAAAACTGTAATGTATTTAAGGTATATCTCAAATGTTATAATCATACATGTGAATCTTTAAATGAATTATGTTTCAGGGGAACTTTACTTGTATTTATATGACTTTTTCAAAATGAAGTATTGCTGTTAAAAAATTAAATTGGAAAAAATTAAATAGGATCATAATTAAACCAAACTAAATGTCCTATGGAAAGTTAAATATCAATCATGTAAAATTCATATTTTGTTTTCCTATAAGCCATTTGGGGAATTGAAAACCAGTGCAGTGTGACATAGAATAGATTATAATAGCAAAATAGTCTATATGATATAATAGTAATAGATTCTTTTCCCCAGGGCAGTGCCTGTGGCTCAGTGAGTAGGGCGCCGGCCCCATATACCGAGGGTGGCGGGTTCAAACCTGGCCCTGGCCAAACTGCAACCAAAAAAAAAAAAAAAAAAAGATTATTTTCCCCAGACTCAAATAAATGCACTACCCTCTCTAATGTCATTGACTCTGGTGTCTTACTTTATTTCTACTCATGAGCGTTCTCCTAAGACACCCCACCTTTCCTAGCCTGGTGTTCTTTCCCCTCTAAATCCAGCAACACCCCACTGACTCCACCTGACTTGGAAGCAATGACTGTTCTGTGCCCCAAGAATGCCCCCTGGGAAGAATTAGGAGCTTTCAGGCATAGCTTGCCTTTGGTTCGTGTGTCTACTGATGGAACTTTACTTTTCTTCCCCTTAATGGAAATAAGATCCCGAGGATCTTGGCAGGTAGAAAGGTGACTATGAAAGTTTTGAGACAGACTGTGTTGTGGTCCATTATTTCACTTCCAAGAAACACAGTTGACAGCAACGTCCTTTCTGATCCACCCAAGCACCTTGCTTGGCTTTCGGGGCTGCTGGGAGAGCCTCATTTGTTTCCATCCCTATGGCACTTGGTGGGCGTCAGCTACGGAGCTGGGAAGAAAGCACTTTCTCACAAAGCCTTTTTATCGTTTTAAAAGTAGGTTAAAGGAGTCACAAAGCCATGAGCAATTTTTCTGTGGTTTCAAGAATTTAGAAGAGGCTGAACCTCTTTCCTGAACTGAAAGACAAGGAGAGGAGTGGGCACCCAGCGACTGCAGTGCCCAGGGAAAACATCGCTTCTGGGGAAAAAAAACATGGTCCAGAAAAACCAATTGAGTAACAGTTAAGGATGGTGAGGCAGCACTGCAGATCGGATTGCAGGCGGGGTTCAGAATCCCAGGTGATCAGCTTTGAATCAGGAAAGTTCCGTCCCCATGGCCACCTTGCACTTTGACAGATGAGCAAAAGCACACCCCTTGTTGAATGGTGTGAAGAAATGCTGGTTGGACCCGAGGGAGGCAGGTCTAGATGCGTTTCTGACATCGTCCCTGGTGAGGAAACCCGGATTTACCATTTTGATCTGGAGAATAAGCATCAATGGACAGAGTGGATTTTTCACAATGAAAATCTACCCACAAAAGTGAAGCAGCCCCTAAGTGTCAGGAAGAAAATGGTGGTAACTTTCTTCTCCGAAAGAGTTCACAACGACACTGTTCCTTGGAGGAACAAAGGACTGTCACTGCTCAGTACAGACAGTATGGCTACCAAAAGTTTTTAGGAAGCTTTAAGAATGGCAGCCAAGGGCAGAAATACAGGGGACCACTTTGCACCATGACAATGTATCTGCTCACACAGCCAACATAAGTCCACAGAGTTAAACTTATGACATGGCCCCATGTGATTATTTCCTGTTCCCTACAGTAAAAAATTGTGTGAGCAGAAGAGTCTCCAACCTGAAAGACGCTATTGATGCCTACAATAGTGAGCTTATAGCGCTTGAAGAAAATGAGTGGAAAGATTGTTTTCAAAAATGGTTTATAAGAATGCAAACGTGCATACAATGTCATGGTGATTAGTTTGAAAAAAATATAATCAAAATGATTTTACATTTCCTAATTCTGATTTATCTCAAAACTTTTGCAGTGTCCCTTATATTGTGTAACTTTGGAAGGTACAACATATTGAAGAAAAGTAGCCTTTAAAAATGTTTTATGTCCTGTTTTAAACAAACAGAGCTCAGTCAGGCCTCGTCCATGAGAGAAGAATGTGGTTGCTCTTTCCACATCAACATTTCCTTTTAACATTAAAATTTGAGGAGCAAGTTAATGATGTGTGTGCTCACATGTTGGGGGGAAGTATCGTGGTATTTACAAGTTCCTCTGAAATTAATAAAAAATGAAAATCAAATGGACTGATGGATAGACATGTAATAAACTAAATAAAGCCCATATTAATGGTAGAATCCAGGAAGTGGGTGTACAAGTGTTTGCTATAGTATTCTTTTAACTTTTTTATATGCTTGAAAATGTTCATAATAAAATGTTGAGGAAATAAAATTTGAGGAGTGTTCACCAAAGCGCTGGAGAAACCAGTGCACTTGAGAGACATTTATATAGAGCCATCTTGGGCGAACGATTTCACTTTTCTGTGCCTTGGTTTCTTCATCTGTACAATTCTACTGCCACTGCATAGGATCAGGTACTCCATGAGATAACCTGCAGGAAGTAATTTCCACAGTGTAGAGTCCATGATGCTCAGTATAAGTTAGCTAGTATTAGTAGGAGTATGGAAAAGTTGATGTCTTAATCTGCTTAGGAATTTGTAACAAAATGCCTTCGACTGACTGGTAATTTATAAACAACAGGTGGAGTCTTCAATTTCAATGAACAATGTAGCATATATGTTATTTGGGACAAATAAAGTCAACTATATAAAAATTAAAACAACAACAACAACCATGTTTTTATAAACAACAGGAATTTATTGCTGCCAGGTTCAGAGTCTTGGGAAGCCCAAGATCAAGTGTCTGGACTTGCTTCATAGACGGCACTTTGTTGCTGCATTCTCACATTGTGGAAGGGGCAAGCAAGCTTCCTCATATCTATTCTCTAAGAGCATTAATTTTATTTACAAAGGCTCTGTCTTCAAGATCTAATCACCTCCTGAAGACCTCACATCCTAATACTTTTGCACTGGGGATTTGGTTTCAATGAATGGATTTTGGGGAGTGACAAACATTCAGAAGATGGCAGTTGATCTATAAACTGCCTCATGGCCCAAAGGGAAGATAACACTGCATCAGGGAAGGCTTCCAAATAAGGTGACTTGAACTTCGTCTTGAAGGATGTGATAGAATTGCATTAATGGAAAGAAGTTCAGCATAAGCAGTACATGACAGGAAAAGAGAGAAATGGAAACAAGAGGCTAAGAGGACAGAATAGAGGAGCAAGATGTTCGTGAGAACCGTGGAGGAGGCTGGCCTGGCTTTTGGAGATAAGACTAGACTCTGAATTCATTCGGATCAAGAATAGTTTTGTCATATTTCTTGTAATGATACATTCAAGGGTTCAAACTGGGTAAGATAAGAAGCTCTAATTCTAGGCATGGTGGCTCATGCCTGTATCCTAGCACTTTGGGAGGCTGAGGCAAGAAGATTGCTTGAGTCCAGGAGTTCGAGACTAGCCTAGGCAGCACAGCAAGACCCCATCTCTGCAAAAAATAAAATATTATTTTAGTGGCACATGCCTGTAATCTCAGCTACCCAGGAAGCTGAGGAAGGAGAATCGCTTGAGCCCAGTAGTTCAAGGTTGCAGTCATCTATGATTGTACCACTGCACTCCAGCCTGGGCAACCACAAGATCCTATATACAAAAAAAGAAGAACAAGAAAGAAGGAGAAGGAGGAAGGAAGAAGGAAGAAGGAAGAAGAAGAAGAACTGCAAATGTAACTGGAAACCACCCTGGTTTTTGAAGCCAAGATGTGGGACTTGACCACATGCATTCTTTCTCTGTCTTTGCCCAAGGATAAAAAGAAAATAAAAGAGTAAACATAAGAATCAACATATGCTAGGTAGAAATCAGTCTTGGAACTTTCCTAAAATTTTAAAATCTCCCTTTAAACATTGTTGGTTCATTCCTCTGCACCAGGCTCATCATTGTCCTTCTCTTCATTTTCTACTTTGACTTTTTACAGTTACTAGATACTAACAGCAAGGCTTCTCTTCCTGTCTGGGCAGAGTGCCCTTTCTCTCTGCAGAGGGGAGCTATTTTTTATCTTTTGATACCTTGAAATCACTGAAGATCGAAATGGCTGCTAGAGATGCCCTTGAGTATGTGAGGTATGGGCAAAGAAACCTGGTGATGCCTTGAAGCCCTGTCCTCCCTCCTACCCAGAATAGCTCCAGGCTGGGAGAGCATGGCAGGAGATGGCAGTAATGGTAGTGTTGCATCAGCCCTTGGTTTCCCAAGTCAGACTACATTCACTATTTAAATCAGCATGAACAATTTGGAAACCTGATTTTCCTTTGAAGCAAAATTCTCTAGAATCCAAATATAATAGATCTTGAAGATAAGACGACTTTGCTACTAAAAACATACAAGTTGACTTTCTTGGAACCTTTTGCAGCTTAGCATATCTGGCCAGAATTCTGTACTTGCTGGCGTGTTATTACAATGGGCTATTGATCAATGTTTCTTCTGTGGCACTCTGAGCAAGCTATTTATTTGTCTTGTGAATATAGAGAGCATGATGTTCTTGGGTCTGTGACTACTCAGTTTTATAATGAAGTGCAAAGCTTTATCCTTTTTTTAGGTTTTTCAAGGTTGGTAAACATAACCTTGAGCTTTTTATGTACTAGATCTAAGCAAAAAAAAAAAAAAAAGTATAAATGAAGAAATGTTTTCTTCTGCCACATTGAAAGGGCCATTCTGTATGTACATGCATATTATTTTTGGCCTGGATTGACTGTAAGCTCTAGATGGATCTAGAGAAAGAGAAAGACTACCATTGTTTCAAAGATCTAAAAAAAAAAAAAAAAAAAAAAAGCTTGCACTATAGCCAAATTCCTTTTTAGCAATTGTGTCTTCCCAAAAGTCTACATTGCATTATTAAAATAGAGGACAAATGATGGGAATTTACTATGCTTTCCCAGGAAGCATTCATTAACACGTATGGACTGAATGATACATCAGAATTTGATTTACCAAGGGCAATCTTAGATTCTTATATAGAAGTCTCATTTGTCTACTTCTAGCAAATTCTACGGGGACAAATGAAGCAGAAAGTATCAAAGTGAAGTGAGTAAAGGAGACAAAGCCTAAAGACATGATTCTCAAGTCCCAACACCCACAATGAAACTGTGGAGGCGCTTCCATCTTATATACGTGTGGCGACCGCTATCGCCTTGTCCCCGTCGCCACACTAAGGAAACAGGAGTGGCCTGGCTGGAAGTACAAGTTTGCACGAGGCAAGCTAACCATAAGTGCAGGGTTGTCCCTCCGCAGTAGCTATTTATTGAGAAGGTACACGACAGGTGAGGGGAGTATTAGATAATGACTGCGTGCTTAGGGATTGCCACGGGCTCGGGCTCTCTCTCCCGGACTCCAGGGGATGATTAAGCTTTAACACCTGCGGATGAGTTGCCCGAGGGTCTGCCCCCAAGCTGCAAATCATCTGGCTCAGAGGCCTTCCAGCTCAGGGCGTCCTCTACATAAACGCATTGATTTGAGATTCCCCAGTTGTGCGGAGAATCTGTGTGGAGTCTCACAAGCTCTGGCAAGGAGAGAGTAAGTCACTCCTTAACTTGTTCCATTTTATTCCAAGATGATGCTGGTTGGGTGGTGCAGAACTAGAGATTTTTTGGGCCAGGCTGTAGACTAGGATCGTTTGTAGGGGATCTTTTGAACCCCTTTCCCCCGATTCAAGCTCTCTCCCAAACATTACGTATTTGGTTTTGGGCTGAGAGTCCAGAAACTTCTTAGGCTTAGTTGGAAAATAGTAAGCATTTTGCAACTGAAAGAAGTAAATCATCAGTCTTATCTGTTACATGAATAATTTTAAAAGTTTTATTTAGTAATCAAGGCAATATAGAACAACTGGGATTCTTGTCCGGAAAAGGCTGTTCGTAGACAATAACTGGTAGCAAGTTTGTAGTATGACTACTTAGTCCCAGGTCTACTGAGAAGTCTGCAATGCTTGGCTGTAGTTATTTGGCTTGGAACACTGCAGAAGGCGGTGTTTGATTAACAGGTTGGTTATCAGACATCTCTCATGTGCCATTTGAGGCCTTTTCTATCTCAACTACCCTTTGTTCCTCCCAATCCCTGCTGCACTGGCCAACTGCTCATTGACACAACCTGGCGTGGCAGTGCCTTACTTCATGCCCACTGTGTCCCATTCAACTCCCGCCTAGACATTGCTTATTGATACAGACCTGGGAGACACTATGAGATGTGGAACCAACATATATGTTGCCATGTATGTGTAGCATATCACATGCAAGTCTGGGAAGGTTAACAATTTCTCGGTCAAATCTGACCAGTGGTAAACAGAATCAAGTAGACGAATTCTACTTCCTTCCTCTTTCCTATGGCCTCTCTGAACATCACCCTAGGGCTGGGGCATTCCTTAGCACTTGATATAGCGGACTAGCCTGTTGATAAAGTACCCTGGAGTGGTTCTCCTTCATTCCTGGCCTTTGTCTCCTATCGCCTCGCTCCTGTTCATGAATCAGAGCACATAACAAGCGTCGTTAAGCCTTCTGCATCCACTTGCTGTATGTGGAACCCAGGTCAAAACATTTGGCAGGGATTCCCTGATGAGCTAAACCTCAGAGCTCTTCATTTGGGCATTTCTTTCCAAAGTATGACATGTTCTTACTGGCTTGTCTCAGCCCACTTTGGAGTTAACTGGGATTAGGTAATTCAATATATTCTTATATATTGAAAATAAGGAGAGCTAGTTTAGGCGTAAGACGACCACCAAAAGACAAACTGGAATGCTTTATAGGAAGTGATACAGCTAAGTTGTGGTTTGCACAAAGGCATAAAATGCCTCATTTGCATACACGCAGTAGTATGTGATCCCACACAGACATACACAACTCTGACTCCAAAGGGAAACACGTACCACAATGTTAGAATACAGTCACCGAAGGCTGTCAAAGGATAATAAGGTGGCACGAAGACCCGTGGAGCAGAGAGACAGGTAAATAAAAAACGATTCATATTCTTTTTAAAGAGGCTACTTGTGTGAATGTGGATGATATATTGAGAGAAACTTAATTAACTTTGAAGGCTCTGAAGTAGCAGAGATGTTGAATGAATATTTTGGCATACTTAGAATTGATTGAGGAATTGTTTCTTATGAAAATTTCTTGGAAAATTATAGGGTATCCTTAACAAATAAATGAAATACCAAAGGAAAGAATCATGTAATCCTTGAAATTCTAGTGTGATTTGTTGAGTGACACCATGTGAGGGCTTTGAGAGAACTCTCTCTCTGACAGTTAATGTAACTTGTCATTTCCAAACAACCGTGGAAATGGAGTTCCCACCCTCAGATGACTCCAACCTCAATGGAAGAAGAGACGGGAGATGTATAAAGAGTCAATCCAAACAATGCAGCAACAATTATACTTAATTTGAAATCACTTAGATGGATTTAAAAAGTGGGATACAATAGTATGAATTTGAATAAAATTAGGGGACTGTTTCCTGGGAAACAATGTGAATGTAGATGTGATCTACATTTGAATTTTATACCTTCTTACATCGATTGGCAAATAAGACCAAGAGTTTTTGTTTTCTTAATAGCTAGAGAAAAAAAAAACACGACTGCATGCTAACTGAAAATCCTTTCATGAGCCACTGGTCCCCACGGGTCCCCAGTGCTCATTGTTGAAATGTTTCTCTCAGTTTGAAATCTACAGTGGTCCTGCCACTGCATTCGGGGCAAAATATGAATGTTCGGCATGGCGTATGGTGCCCTGGGTGCTGAAGCCCTTATCATTTCCTCCTCCCACGGTGTTGCTGCTGTTGTCTGTAATCTGCTGTGCTCCTTCTCTTCCCAAGTTCTCTTCCATCTTTGTCTTTTTTGTTTTTTGAGACAGAGTCGCATTATGTCACCCTCAGTAGAGTGCCTGGGCATCACAGCTCACAGCAACCTCAAACTCTTAGCCTCCCAGTAGCTGGGACTACACCCACCCACCACCATGCCCAGCTATTTTTGTTGT